>ML797868.1:89916-103483 GCA_009831015.1 Picea engelmannii
AACCAAAAGCATAATTGAAAAGTAGTGGTGAAAATGAAAACATAACTAGACTACTAATATACAGAAAATCCAAGCAACGTTAAAACTTTTCAAGTTGGTTCCACGTAATGTTTTAAGTGAGAACCGTTAGTGTTGTAGGAAAACAATCACTCATGTAAATCCTTTAAAATGTAAGAGTTTATGCCCCAGACAAAAGCGATCTTGAAAGGACCCAACCATAATTCTTGAAACTTCTAGACAATTGATACCCCTTTAAAGTACACAATTAGATCATCAAGATAGATATGAATAATCTTGCTGATCCAATCATCAAAAGTTACCTGCACGGGTCTTTTAAAAGTGGCACTTGCATCAGATAATCCGGAAGGAATATTTTCATAAGTCAAGGTTCCCCAATGAGTAATAAAGGTGGTTTTGTGTTTATCTGCCCCTTTTACCTTGATTTGATTGTAACCCAAAAAATCGTCAAGTAAGGGCATCATCTGTGACCCTGCAACTTGTTGCAAAATCATTTTCATATTAGGGAGAGGAAAGTGATCTTTTATAATAGCCTGATTTAATGCGTGAAAATCAACGCATAATCTGTTATGATCAGTGACTTTCCAAATAGGGACCAAATTGGAAACCCATTCGGAATATTTGACTGGAAAGATGATTCCATCTTTCAAGAGTTTTTACAACTCCTTTCGAATAGTTGCGTCCAGTGCAGGGTTGATATGTCTTTGTTTTTTCCTAACTGGTGTTATGCCTTCCTTGATGGGAATGACATGTTATATAAGAGCAGGATAAAAACCACGCAAATCCTCATAAGACCAAGCAAAAACATCTTGAAATTCACCAAGCATCTTGGCAAACTTCATTTTCTCTTCATCAGAACATTGGGCACCTATTTTAACATTCTTTGGAGACTTGGGCATCCCAATGTTCAAGGAGATGGTTTCACCCACCTTCCTTTTCGACTCCTCCTCTTTATGTTTCTCTTTATTGCCTACATCACTCAATGAAAATGAACTCTCTAGAGGATTCAAGTCCTTAGGAATCTTGTTATCTTCTATGGATATAATTTTCTTGGGCTTATAAGGTTCATTTTGAATGAAAGCACATATGCTCTCATTGCTAGGGAAGACCTGTCATGATTCTATATTGTCAGGGATATGTGGATGATATAGAGATTGAAAAGTAAAATTAGGTATGTGTGGCAGAAGTTGCCGATTAGGAGAGGCTACAAAAATAGCTAATCAATCAGCCATTGAGTTCAATTCCCTCTTAACATGAGTAATGTTGAAAGATAATAGGTTCGAGATAAGTGTCCAAATAGTTTGGGTGTATCGGTTCATCAACTTGTTTCTACGAGAGTATATCTTATGTACAAGTTTCACAACAAGCTCAGAATCTCCAAAAAATGTAAGGTGACCAAAACCTAGATTATAGGCGTTTTCAATGCCTAAGAATAAAGCTTCGAATTCAATGACATTGTGCAAGCAAACTCCAACCTGTAAAAAAAGTTATGATTTTTTCCTACAACAGAGTACAAGATAATGCCAACTTTGTTACCTTCACTAGAGCATGAACCATCAAAGTGCTTGTGCCACATACCATCATCTAAATCGATTTGTTCCAAGGGAATGTTATCCTCCTTGACAAAGATAGAATAAACCCCTAGTTCCTCTTCGATATAATTTACATTAGGTTGTGGGACACTCTTTATGTAAGGTGGAATCCTTCCCTCTCTAAGGACTATGATGTTTTTACCATTTCGAGGAACGGATAAGTGTGTCCCGTCGAGTGAGAGGTATCCACCCGTCAAAGCTTGCCAATCTCTTCCTAAGATGATTTAGTAATTGCTTACTGGCATATCAATTACCTGAATACTAAGGGTTGTCCTTATTTCAGGGTGTGTGCACAAAACTAAGGTCACATCTTTGATGTCACCTATGGTTGTTTGTTGTAGACTATTATAAGAGAACATGCTTCTGGCATTTTCATTTGTACAAGACAAGCCTAGCTCTTTCATAATAATCTTTGACATTACACTTGGGCCCGAACCGTCGTCAATGAGGCAACAATGGGCGATCTTATCCATAATTTTTATAGAAAAATAAAAAGGGGGATTTTTTACAAGGTATCTAAAGTTATGTACACCTACTTTATTTACAGATGAATCCTCTTCATTTACCTCTTCATAGAGGTTGGATAAAACATAAGCCTTTCCTTCTATGAATTGTTTTAGGTGCCTCTGTTGTTCAGGGACAACAACCATGTCCAGAAGGGTTGCATCTGCTTTGATGTTGGCCAATTGATTTAGGATATTGTATTTGGAAGAGGGGAGAGAGGAAGTAGTTCCTTGACTGTCAGAAACCTTAGGAACCTGAATAGTAGCAGCTGGTGAGGATGAGCTCGGGCTAGAAGAATTGTGGGGAGGATCATATTTGCCTTTGGGAGTGTAGGATTTGTTCCTAGTATTGATGAGCATGACATCTTCTGGCTCTAGAAAATATAGGACATCGATGGTAGTTTTCAGTCTTTTACCAAAGATATTATCTTTGACACTCTTCTTTACCTCACACGTGGTTTCCTCATTGCGTTCCTTGCAAAAGTTACACCAAGTCCAAGGCATGATAGCTTTAGGCTGAAAATTATTTTCATTGGGATTTCTAAAGGGTGGTGCAGAAGAGGATGAAGCTCCAGGGGTGAGAGGGAAGACATTTCCTTTTCTCTCATACGCTATCATATGATTATTCATGTCTTGTACAAGCTGTAAGAGGGTGTACATGTCTGTCTATTTCACTGATTATCCCTAAGGAAGACCTGTTCTTTCGAGTTGTTCTTCATACTCTGAGCAAGTATGCAGAGCGGAACCAAGGTTATCAATGGTTTTTTCCTCAAGCCTATGACAATAGGGGGAAGGTAATGAATGAAATCAATTTGGTTCTAAGGTCGAATGAGTTTAGTGATTTGATTGTATGACTTAGTGAAACGCAAGTTGAAGGACTTGCTAGTCTCACCATACTTATAGGCGATGTTATTGTACTCTTGTAACTTCTCAGTTGGGCTTTTAGATTGCCCATAGGTGGATTTGAACCGATAGACTAACTCCTCCTAAGTAGACAGAATCTTAGGAGGAAGGTCAAAGAAATCGGCCACAACCTTCCCTTCCAAGGAATTGACAAATAAGCGCATGCAAGTATCATTTCCATTGGCTCCTATGTTGTGATAGGCATTAGAAAATGCCACCAGGTTTTCATTTGTAGTGACAATGTTATTCTCCGAAAACCTAGGAAGATGCTCTTTGAATTTAGGAAGTGGATGAGTAGCAGGTGCTAGGTTAAGAGGAGAGGAAACATTCCACAGTGTGGTTGTAGCGTCTTCTTCAAATTGAAAAATCCCATACTTTTTAATGACTTTGGTGGGGTTTGTGGTAGATTGGACAGGGACATGGTGGTTGTTGGTGGATATTTAGGATATTTAATGATTCTGTAGCTAGTTATTTTAGTAAATGAAATCCAATTTCTTGTAAGAACAAAGCAATCTAGTTTTAACAAATAATCTTGTTTTAAGATAAAAGGATCATACCTCCAACAGTAAGATCAAATCATATCAGACAATCTTGGAATTTACTATGGTTGTTGCAGCCTCAACATTTTTAAATATTACATTCCCTGTAGTCTTCATACGTTTCCATTTTCCTTGAAAGACAGACTCGAGCCTATGGTTTTTATTTGCTAAGGCATCAATCTGATCAGTGAGGGCCTTAACCTGTGATTGTAGAATAGGTATATCAGTGTAGTATTTATCAATCCAAAATAGGCAGACTTAACACCGCAGGTCCAGAACTGTTGATTGAGGGAACCCATGGTTGTATGTTAACACAGTCCCACTATTTCTTGTGGTTTTTTTTTTATCAAGCTTGATAAAGGGATTCGGGCAATGCCCTTGTGTGAGGGTTTTCATACAACAATTCAGGCCTGACATTTGATAGCCCGAGAGGCTTCTCTATCAAGGGTTTATCTAGTGTTGTAGCAAGGTCTGTAACAAAAAATAAAAATAAAAACGCTTATCTTGACCAAAACATAAATTCTGAGAAAATTACCTCCAAAGGTCAAAGGATATCTCTGCAAATATCCATTTTCTGGAGAAACTACCCACGATGAAGATAAAACGGCTCATTTTGGTTCTATTTTTTAAAGGGTTTTGTCTAATTCGTAGCGGTTTGCTCAAAATCCCTCCCGCAAAATAGTGTCTCTAGCAAGCAAAAATGGGATTAAACTCTACGAAGTAACAACAAATGTGTGAAACTTCAAGGCTGTTCGGATCTACTCAGACAAAAAGGGCCATAAGGTTTCAATAGATCAACAGTCATGAAGGCAGAAAGAGATCACTGTAAGCATGAAGRGTTTGTAAGAATARAGCATATCTATACTCCAGGCCTGAAAACCATCAACAGTCTATGGCATATGGGAAAAATACATAACGAAAAGACAGGCAATGAATTGAAATGAATGGGTGGGGCGTTGCAGAGCCCGAGACCAAGTCTTGAAATGATGATCTGATTGTAATCGTATTGCCAACTCTCATAAAGTACAACCACGACCAGAGCATTAAAATGAAAATAAGTGTGCAACATAGTGGGTTCGATCATAAGGTTTGGTAGATTGAAACTTGTAAAKCAAAGCCTAGGGATGAGAAAACATATGACCAAGAATCACACAAAAAACCATATCAATGCTTAWATCAAAAAATATTTTGTTGATATAACTTACAATCCCCAAGCATGTTTGGTATTCAAGGAATCGAAACAAAGAGAATAGTCTTCATAGAAAGGAACAAGGCTTCATAAATAAACTATAGAAACAATTTGTCTTTAATAAATTTTCAAACAGAATGATAACATAGTCGCAAGTTTTCATGCTTTCATTCATGACGAAGCATGAAAAAACAATAGGGAAAAGCGACAACTTACAACTGTCATTTCGAAAAATGCTTATGAAGAACATAAAAATGTATGACCCCTAGTTAGGCAGCTACATAGATCGTTTAATTAATATAAAAAGTTAAAAATATGTTGGGTTGTCAACACAGGTGGAGGAGCAGGTAGAGACAAGTTAGGGCAGCCACAATGTTGGGAGATTGTCGGTTGGACAATCTCTTGTCATCCATCATTTTCAGGGATATCAGGTTGTAGTAAAACATGAGGGGGCACTAGGATACCAGAGACCTGTCGGCCTTGGAAGGGAGGCCTTTCTAGCCTAGGTTGGACCACTCATTGCCCAATCTAGTTAAATAATCCAACTTGAAATAGATGGCCCAACTCTTGTGAGTCTGCATCAAAGTGTATAGAGAACCTTGGTCTTCTAGGACCCCTGTTCCAATTTCCTCTTCCTCTGTTAACTAGGCCATGGATACCTTTGCTGAAAAAGCTCAGTCCTGTATGCATTATTGATTAGCAAATAGTTTCTTCAACAACCATACATGACAACTCTTTTAAATATGAAACAAATTTTGGCTCAGCAATATATCAGACTCATGCAATCCAATCCATACAATCGTTTAATACTTGTCAATTAGTAGGGGGTGAATAAGGGTTCTGGGATATGTGAGGGATTGTATTGAGCGAAAAGTGTTAAAATGAGGGGGAATAGATCATGATTACTACTCACAAAACATCAAACAATCAATTGTATCGTAAATCAAAAGAATATATCACTGTAATTCATCCATGTGCAATCCTTCAACTTTCATAATACATGATTTATCTTAACTATAATTAATTCTAGGAACAAGAAGTGGATAGTGAATATGGGAAGGCGAGGGGAGTTGTAATGTGCGAAAATTGAAAGAATGGTAGGGAAAAGAATGGATACTATTCGTAAAACTAATTAAGTAATCCATAAAAAACAACTATGTATTCAATACCAGGATATCAATACCAATTAGCAATTCTTGGGTGTCAAAAACTGTTCACTGTCCCACATTCAATTATTCAAACTTTTTCAATCAACATAGTCTATAATCATACTTAGAATCACTATGCCTTTCAACAGTCTTGTTAAGAGAATACTTGTTTCTTTTCTTTTCATTTAAACAAAATCAAAAGGAAAACACAGTCACATTGCTTCATCTCTGTCCAGCATATATTTCTATAGAATATCAACCACTACCCATAATTTGTAATTTCCCAAATCAAACATAGACACAGGTCTTCCCCCAAGTTGAATAGACTTTTTAAAACTTGCCTGATTTCATTCTTTTGATAATATTAACCAATAAAACTTGCAATGAAACCATAATACAAAACTCGAGCTTCATTTCTGATGGTGTAGTTAAATAAAACAATGCACAATGTCTCCATAATCTATACACAATAAACAACAAAGTCACAGTCATGATCTTCCCCAACCTGTAATGATCTGCATCGGGACTAATCAAACACACAACAACCACCAACTACAATTTGACACCATTCTATAGAAACACAACGACCAACGTATAACGAAAAGAGGCAGCCCTTTGACTGTACATTACTATTTACTCCCAATCAACCAATTTGATAAAAAAAAACGAGCTAGGTTATTGATGCAACTGTCACAACAAAAAGAGGTATCCCCTCGACTGTACACCAATTCTCATCCCCAATTACAAATTTCCAACAACCCGATCAAACGGAGACGAGACAATACTCAAAGTAACTGTCATAACCACTCAACAAACTTATGACAATCAACAAGATACCCAACAAGAGTGCAACTGGTTTATCAAAATTGGGCTCTGTAACCATGAACACAAGAAATAATCAAGAGTTCTCTCGATCACCAAAACACAGAGAGACTAGAGGTCGAACATATCAACAATAGTTAGAAAACATTCGAAACAAGAACGGTGGAACCACATGCTTTTATAACTCTCAACTTGTGTAATAGTGTGATAGTTCAACATCGGGTAGGGTAGGCAATGATGCAGAGGAGCAATGATTGATCACTGGACAGTAACAATTAACAAGAACGCACATAGGCATAACCCTCATGCTTTTCTCAAGAGCCGAACCAATTTATAACAATGTCAATGGAAATGAAGACCCCAGGTATTACCAACAACCATAAGGAATACTTCTTGGCATAATGGCTACCCCATAACCAACTGTGTTGATGTGAATACCACAAAAATAATCCCATGACCAGGCTCTGGAAGATACACAGTGACCAAAAAGGTAGTTCAAAAACATACACAACAACCCCATGGCAGTTGAATACAACCGAACATGGTTATCATAAATGTGAGGCGGCGGCCAACAAGGCCAAACAGAGTAAAATGCTCCAACAAAATACCCATAACTACTTTAAAACAACGGAGAGCCATCACAATTTTTAGAACAGCCAACGGAATCATAACTTCAACAACCAATTCATTCATTTGCAAACGAATAACACAGTCATTTCATAGAAAATACCCATGTGTTTACATAATTGCCAATTTCAGGAAAACACAAACCAACACATTACTGAGCCATCGTTTGTTTCATACACAGAGAAAAATTCATGGATGGGCGAAAAGAACCATGCATGTAACCAATGGCTTTAAAAAGGGCGAGTTGGTTGAGTAGTTCCTTCTAGGATTGAATCTCGGAGCTTAACCACAACAAAACCAAATGAAACAATAACCATGCTAGGGTGACGACCCGATGGAAGAAGTATGGAGTGACGTGCATTTACTACACGTCACTTCCATATTGCTCACATTCAATTTTGTAGTACACGACAGCCAGCCAAAAACCATACCATTAACCATGCCATTAATTCCATAAATTGAAACTTGCGACATATTGCTTGCCAATTGCACCATCCCAATCCATATTAACCATTGCCAAAAACCATACCATACCATATATCAAATGCGCCCAATATAACTCAATATAATTTGTATAGCCACTATCCATTGCTAGTTAGGACTAACACTAATTCCTTTTCATTTCATTTTCACATAACTTCAAGTATAGTTCCTTTCCTTTAATTTTTTCCATAAGTTTCTTTCCATTGATTTTGTTTCATGTTGTTACTAACATGTGTCTTGTGCAGGTGTAAGAGGTAATGAATCATGGCGACAATCTCAAAAGTAACAACAGTAAATATATGYCACTCATAACATAGGATTAGATCTTAGAACAACMAAAAATCACATAAAATGCATCATCCACCTGCTGTTATGTTAAAAACAAATCCAATACTRCGACRTCAACCAGATAAGACCCTATAAGMAGCATCAAATATGTGATAAGACTATCTCCGAGCCTCTAGTATACAAGCGGGTCCCACCTACTAGTATTATATATCATTAGMATAKTTTAAATAATAGGCTTTATCAATACTTTGCAGGCGAAATTCCTCGTTGCRATTTTTATCATCAACARGTTGTTGACCCCTAGTCTTGTGGTTTACCCTTAATTATGAGGACAAACTATCTTAGTGACATTTTGTATAAATAAGAGATCATAAGATCTCATTTGAAACATAACTCCATTGTGAGAGGCTCTTGGATTGAAATTTTCACTCTCTTTGGCTAGTTCTCTCTCTTGTGCTTTTGTTTATGGCCATGTCTTGGATTATTGGTTGATGGAAGTGATGCGCTAGCCTTGGAAGGCTTTTCTCTAGATTTTATGGTGGTTTGTCTTATCTTTTTCTTTGAATTGGTAAGGTTTCTACATTTTTGCCATCATTTATTTTTCAAGTCAAGGTTATTTGCTAGATATAGCTAGGAAGTATATGGGAATACACCCCCACCTTAGTCTCCATCACTTTATGCTTATATGTTATTGGTTTAACAAGGGTTTGCTAAGAGAAGTATAAGGGAATACACCCTCTTGGCCTAAACCCTAGCTAGAGATACTTGCCTTGGGGAGTAAGAGTATTTACACCCCCAAGGAGGTAGTACCTCTAGATCTTTCTTTGATTGACTCCATTAACCCAGTTTAAAGGCACTAGTCATTTACTTATTGCGTTGGAGAAATAAATTGTTGCCTTGGTAAACGTGATTTTTTCAAGTTTTAAAGTTCTCTTTGGGATAGGGATCTTAATGACTTGGGGATTCTTCCTCCATTAGGGCATCCCCTTTCTCCCACAAATTCTCATTGATGTACTAACTTGTTTCCTATAGCCATTAGGTTGCAGAAAACCCTAACCCTAACCACTAATATCTCACAAACTAACCCTAGAAACTCTCCCTAACTTCTGTCACCTAACCTACCAATTAGGGCACATATTTTGGGCTAATCATCTCTAACTTTTAGTGGCTGATTTCTTTGATATTCTTCATCATTTCCTACAGCCATTAGGGCTGCATACTACTGCAGAAGTCCACTTTATAAAAACATTCTTAATTCAGTTTCAAAGTGCTTTACTTGATTCATAATTAATTTCTAGTTTCATTGATGAGATTGTTAACTAGTCTTGTGCTTTTCACGCTGATTTAGATATATTTCTTTGTTGATATACATGATTGATAACAATTGTATTTAGGGACAAAAACCTTAAATTTCTTGTCCAATTGATTATATTGCAACATATGTGTGTTTCTCTTGTGTCTCGGGAAGGTATAATCATCCGACAAAGCACTATACTTTTGGGGCATATTTCCTTGGTCTACAAGTCATCTTCCTTCCCCTCCTCTTCCACTTAGTTTTATGACCTCTAGGAGAATTTCCATCTTCCTTCTCCTTCTCTTACCTTTTCCCCTAGGGTCTCCAGGATTACATCCCAGAAGTGACCATAGTGACCCACATAAGGAAGAGGAGTCAAAAAGGAAAGTGGGTGATACCATTTCCTTGAATATTGGGACATTTGAATCTCCAAAGATCATTAAATTAGGTGCCCAATGTTCTGATGAAGAGAAAGCGAAATTCACAGAATTACTCTGTGAATTTCAAGATGTTTTTGCCTGGTCATACGAGGATCTTCGTGGTTTTGATACTACTCTTATAAAACATGTCATTCCTATCAAAGAAGGGGGAAAACCAGTGAGGCAAAGGAAAAGACTTATCAATCCTATGCTTGAAGCTACCACTAGGAAGGAATTGGTAAAATTGTTGAAATCTCGTATAATCTTTCCAATTAAGTATTCTGAATGGGTTTCAAATCTGGTCCTTGTTCAGAAAAATACTAGTCAGATCAGATTATGTATCGATTTCCGCACATTAAATAGAGCAAGTGTAAAAGATCGTTTTATGCTTCCTAATATGGAGATGATTTTACAACAAGTTGTAGGGTCTCAAATGATGTTCTTACTTGATTATTTTTTTGGATTAATCAAATCAAGGTAAAAATGACTGATAGATATAAAACCACATTTACCACATGTTGGGGAACATTTGCTTATGAACATATGTCTTTTGTCTTATCTAATGCAGGTGCTACTTTTCAGAGGGCTATGTAGATATCTTTTGACGATCTAATCAGTAATATTATCCAAGTTTATCTTGATGATTTGACTGTTTATTCTAAAAACCGGTTGGATCATTTTGGTCATCTTAAAAAAGTTCTCATGCACTGCAGAAAATTTGGCATTTCTTTGAATCCTTCCAAATCCATTTTCGATTTCACAAAGGGTAAGCTTCTCAGTCACATTGTTTCTGATTCAGGGATAAGTATAGATCCCAAGAGTATTACTTCCATATTAAATCTCCCTACCCACACCTCCAAGAAAGAAGTTCAAGCCTTCATGGGCACTATTAATTTTGTTTGTAGATTTGTTCCCGATTTTGCTATCATGGTTAAACCAATCCATAATATTTTGAAGTAAGATCATTCTTTTTCTTGGACATATGATGTCGAAAATGCTTTCTTCAAGATAAAGAAGGAGATCAGTTCAACACCAGCTTTGGCGAAACCGAATTTTGAGAAAGACTTTATCATATATACCAATGCGACTAAGGAGGCAATTTTTGCTATCCTCTTACAATGTGATGACCAAAACAATGAAAAACATGTAGCTTACATGAGTCAAAGTCTATTAGATCACGAGATCAAATATTCTTATATTGAGAAACTCTTGTCAAAGCTATAGAAAAATTTCGCCATTTTATTTTGGGCAAACATACATAGGTAAAAGTCCCTTTGCCTGTTGTCAAGTTCCTACTCTCACAAGCTTACCTTTCAGGAAAACTTTTACATTGGCTTGCCAAAATTCAGGAGCATGATTTGACAATTATGAATTCTAAGACAATCAATGGATGAGACTTAGCCCTTCACATAGCTCAACATCCTGAACCAAGTGAAGAATTTGATGATCAAGATAACCCTCTTTCAACGCTATTCTATATTGAAAATCAAAATCTCTCTATACCCGAGCATCCTTCGTATAAAAAATTAGTGTAATATTTGTAGTATCAAAGGTGCCCAGACGAGTTGGATCCTCATCAGAGAAGGAGACTTTGCCTTGAAGCTTCTAAGTATATCATTTTAGGAGACTCCTTGTTTAGAATATTTATTAATGGTTTGTTGCTCCAATGTGTAAATGATGACGAAGCACATAAATTATTACATGAGATCCATGGATCATCAACATCTGTCATTCATATTGGTGGCCATTTTCTGCTAAAGCTACCGCCTTTAAGATCATAATAAATGGTTATCACTGGCCTTTTATCTTTTGTGATTCTTATAAATTTGCGAGGTCCTGTGATAAATGTGAAAAATTCGCTGGTAAGGAACATCTTTCTACCATGCCTTTACAACCTGTCCTTCCATATTTCTCTTTTTCTAAGTGGGGTCGAGAATTTATTGGTCCAATCAATCCTTCATCCTCTACCGAGCATATCTTCATTTTGACACTCACATATTATTTCACCAAGTGGACTGAGGTTGTCCCTCTTAGACACACACAATATGAACATGTAATTTATTTCTTAGAGTCCAATATCTTTTCCATATTTGGCCTCCCATTAGAAATCATTACGAACAATGGTCCATCCTTTATTTATGCAAAACAAACCCAATTTATGGCTAGATTAGGTGTCAAAAATTTCACTTCAACTGCTTATCACCCTCAGGGAAATGGAAAAGCAGAGTCCACTAACAAGAATTTGGTTAGGATTATAAAGAGAATCATAAAATAAAAACCTCGCCAGTGGAACACAGTTCTAACTTATGTTATTTGGGAAAACTGTACAACCACTAAAGCAAGTATAGGCTTTACTCCCCTCCAACTCGTATATAGACAATAGGCTATTCTTCCTATCAAATTAGAGCCTTCTTCCTTGCAGTTGATGTTATAGACTGAATAATTAAATTCTTCTAATGTTCCCCAAAGGATAAACACATTGTTATCCCTTGAAGAACAAAGGAAGTTTTCCTTGGAAAATCTGAAAAAGAGACATCAAACGGTGATGAAGTATTTTAACAAATGAGCAAAGGTTGTTGAATTTAAGATCAATGACAAAGTTTTTCTATGGGATTCATCCCATGCTGAGAGAGGAAGGCATTATAATTTCCAAAAGTTATGGCTAGGTCCTTTTAAAATCGCTTCTATCCTTGGCCCAAATTCATATCTTCTTAAAGACATGGATGAGCGATTGTTTTCTTACAGTACCAACGATTCCCACTTGAAACATTATGTGGAACCAAATTGATCACCGACTCTATTTTGTGTAAATATGATTGTTGTATATATTCTTGTCTTATGTTTTTCTTGTCACTTTGGTTTATTGAGTTTTATTTTCTGTTGTTTGTTTTGCATGTTCATCAGAAATAAATTCTGGATCAATTTTTCCATAATGATGTCATTTTGTAAGTATTATTGATCAATGAGAATAAGAGATACACATCGGTTACAATATCCTCCTTTTGAGACACTGATGAAATAGTTTCTTTCTTTCAATATTTTTGTAGTATAGTTGGATTTGTTTTCTTCATTTTTTCTGCTATCCCTTTCTTCCCTCCATCCTGAGATTCAAGAGCATATCAGAAGCATTCTCCTTGAAATTTTAAAGTGTTATCATTTATGAACCTTATTGGCTATTATGCATACATGACCAATTCCCCTCATACATGTCACTTTCCATAAGTTGTTCCCCAATGTCCCATCTCATCATTTACCTTAAGCAATCATTTTCCCCCTGTTGCATAACTATTTTGTGAGAAGTTTCAAATCACCTACTTCTACTGGTCTGCGGAACCAAGCATTCTGAGTTATAAATATGTTGAAAACATATTTCCCTATGTAGTCGTCAGTTTGTTGATGCCCAAAAGAACACCATAAAATTCTTTGATGCAAATGGGTTGTAATGCATTATTACATATATGTATTTAATAAATAATACTAGATAGGTGGGACCCCTTTAGAAAAATAATGAGAGAAATCGTTCCTCTTGTTACGCTCATGATTACCTTATGAGAAAGATTTCACAGTTTGAGAATAAGGAGGGAGATCCTAACTTGTTTCTATGTGTGATTAATGGATGCTGGGTGTGTTACCAATTTGATTTTAAAATGGAGAAAATGTTTATTTTATTAGACATTTTAGTTTACTCTTGCTACCTAGACTTTGATATATTTCTCCAACTCTAAGTATAAGCCACATGCAA
>ML797868.1:104121-138535 GCA_009831015.1 Picea engelmannii
GTGGTATTACTATAATATGGTTGTTGGAAAATGTTTGAAGGTGAATATGTTCGGTTTCACTCATTTCTTGTAATAAAATTTTGAAGAGTTTCCTCTATAAAAATGGAACAATCGGGTTTTGTGACTATTGTGTAGTACCCTCACCTCATGCCCAGAGCCTGGAGGATATGCAGTATTATTATTATCACGGTTTTTGAAGTTATGGGTGGCCTGTGTTTTTTATCTTGCTGTCATTTTGATGGGAAGGAGTTAGTTTTTCTTTGCTTCCAACCCACGTTTCAAACCTTACACCCATATGCCTGCTCCAGGCCTCATTTCCCCATCCAATATGTGTGCAAGTGAATAAAGGAAATCCCAGATTCGAAATCTTGTTTAGTTGTTTTGACCAAACAGTGGGAAGATTGATTCGACCCACATAACCATGGCTCGTTTGTTATTTATCTATGAGGGAATATGGCTGATTTTGAGTTTATATGAATTATATGGAAACAATGCCCACCAGGTTCGCATGGGGTTTCGAACCCGATTTGTTTTACAACTGTTATTTGAGGTTGTGATGTAAATGTTATATAACGAAAGGTCGATAGCTTTATGTTTCTCTTTATCTCATGGTGATTTGAGGCATTCTGTTATGATTATGACTGATTCAAATCGTTTTGTAAATAGTCTCCTACATAATGTTATGCTAGCTTAAAAGAGATATATATGGTTTTAAAAAGGGAAATGAAACTTGCAAGTTTGATAATCTTGTAAATTTCCTTTAAGTTTTATATTGAGCAGTTTAAAAGGATTGTTGCCATGCTATGGATTTTGTGTGTTGAAGTTTAAAAGAGTGTTATGGCACAAACATAATTTGGTGGGAGTTTTGAAAATAAATGGGCATTGTAAACAGTGGATATTCAAATGATTTTTGTTGAATAATGGCAGTGTTGATTTTAAAGTCAATGAATGTTATTTCTTGTAACAGAACAATAATCACCTCATTCTTGTTCATTGTCTCATTTTTCACTCATTATAAATCCCACCACCTTCCCATATACATTTAATTTATCCATTGTTATGTTATTATGAATTTCATTCAAAAGGATTGGATGATGACTTGTGTTGGAAATTTTGATATGGAGACATTGTTTTTATAAGGAAAAGGATTTGTGCTTTGCTTGAACAATATTCATTTGTTGGTTCACGTCCATGCTACCATTTTTCATTCATTACAAAGCCCCCAATCTTTCCAATGACCCTGTCATTCCCTGTTCAATTGCAATTGATTATTGAATTCGAAATGTGGTGATTTGTGTCAATGGATGGAATGCTTATGGTTTTGTTGTGAATGATAGAGCCAACATATTGATTTTATTTAGGTAAAGTATTAGTGAATGATCTGTTAAAAGTTTTCACGTGGTGATTGGAATATTGCTTCAGGATGAGTTTTTTTAGCAGGGGCGGCAATGGCAGAGGTGCAAATAGAGGTAGAGGAAATAATTGACAAAGAGGCCATATAAAGCCCTGATTTTCAATACATTTTGACGTTGATCCGTAAGAACTGAATCAACTTTTCCAAGTTGGGTTTTTCAATCTAGTTGGCCAAGCAATTCTGCAACCTAGACCTGAGGGGCCTCCTTTCCAACCACATCAAAATTTATTTGGTATCCATGTCCCCCCTCATGTTTCTATGCAGCCATAACCACTTGCCAATGATGGTTGGAAAGAGATTGTCCATTAGCCTGCTTCACATCATCATGGTTGGCCTACAATATCATTACCATTTCCCCCTCCTCCACTGCCATTCAACCCAAATTCCCAAGTTGATCATGTTGCCTCACCAGTACAGTCCTCTCATGCAAGAAAGAGATTAAAAACTTCCATCCCCGAGCCATAATTAGATAAAGGAAAAGGGGTGGCTAATCCACCCAAGTCTTCCAAAGACTCCTATGAATCAGTGTCCTCTCATATCCACCTCAAATATAGTTTCTCCTATGTCATCAGTGAAATCCAGCCAAAAAGTTCCAATCAATTGAAGGTTGTTACACATGACAAATCGGAAAAATAATCAAAAGAAGGCAACAGTGAAAAGAGGAAAAACACCTCTCACAACAAATATGGTTTTTAATGCTTTTTTAATGTTATTGTTTTTTTGAAGAAAAATTTTATTGAATATTTTGGACAACAAAGACACATTTAGACATAATTTTTTGGACAGCTTGGATATGATTTTATTTTTGGCTATAGTCATGTTTTATTTTGACACTAAAATATTTGACTATTTATATGAGGATGGGAGTTACAAGGAAAATATTTGAGATAATTTTTGGAGTGTTATATTTCATATTTTGATGATCAATAAAGAGATGAAAATTGAAGTGACAAGGGGTCCCACCTATTTAGTTATTATTTAAATAGACCCTTATTTATGTATTATTATTTATTTGTCTCAACTTATTAGTTAAACTAATTAAGATTAACAAAAGAAAGGTCGTTGAACTACCATAACTTATTGGGAAAGAATAAAATCTCAATCAAAAGAATAGACAGAGAGAGAGAACAGAAGGGGAACTTATGATATAAGGTTTTGTCTACACTTGTAAGATAATTATTTTCTTCATTCAGTATGAGTTTAATAGAAAGCTAAACCATCTTGATGACAACAAGGTCTTATTGAAGGCAGTAGAATTCAAAACTGAATCATATCTTTCAACAACTTGTTTCTAAATGTGTATGATCTATCTTCGGTATTCTGTGTGTTCTTGTTTGTTTGTGGATTAAATTTCATGACTGATAAAGAATATTTTGCAGAGTTAAGTGACAACATTTTTATGGCAAGTTGATCCAAATCGTTAGCTTCAGTTTTCTTTTGTTGTCAGAGTCTTTTTGTATGGTGCCCATCAGAGACTTCTAAATTTTACTTTGGTCCCACCCTCGCAGGGGTTTGTAAAGAGAGTTTCTCTTTGTATCTCAAAATGAAGTTAATATAAAATCAGATTTATGATTTCAGTCTCACATGTGTATCTTAATGATAATTTTAAAATTTTTCTTTTATCCTTGTCTCTTATCCATGTACACAATTATGTATATTTTTGCTTTCTTTGTTTTGCACAGTTACATATAATATATAAAATCATCCTTGGTTCCTCGTACATGTTACCTGTGGATCAAGTGATTGTTTGATTTTAGGGCTATAAACCCCAAGTAACATTCTCAACTATCTTGCCTTAGCCTAGAAAGATCTGAAAATGTTTGAGTAAGGTTCTTCATACATTTTCCTCAACAGTCATGACCAACCCTCCTCTAGCTTTAGCACTGACCTCAGGGGGTATGCCAGTAGTGATAGACCCTGCAATGCAGACAGTGTGGGATAAGAAGGATATAAAGGCATAGAGGGTGATCCTTGAAGCCATCAAGGATCATTTAATCCTGCATGTTGCAGAAAAGACCAGATCTAAGGAGATACTTGATGTTGTTGTGTCACTCTTTCAAAGTGACAATATGAGTTAGAAGATGATCCTCAAAACCAAAATCAGAAAATGCAGAATGTCCACCTCCGACAATGTAACCAGTTACCTTATGAGGATTACACAGGTTCGTGACCAACTTGCATTTGTAGGAGAGACAATCATGGATGCAGAGTTAGTAAATCTTTCTCTAAATGGGTTTTCCAAGGCTTGGGAACCATTCATCATGGGAATCTATTCCAGAGAGAAAATTCACAAGTAGAAGATACTTTAGGATGACTTCATTCAAGAGGAGACTTGTAGAGAGTCCATATCTGGCAAGCAGGGAGGAGGTGCAACAAATGAAAACTTAGCCCTTGTCAGCAAGACAAAGAAAGGCAAAGGAAAAGTTGTCAACAAGTTTGACAGTCAGGGAGAGGGACAAAAATCTTGGAAGAAGAGAGATATAATCAAGATCAAATGTTATATCTACCATAAGGATGGCCATTTTGCTTCTCTGTTTCCACAGAGGAAGAAAGACAAGGGGAAGTTGCATAAAGATGCAACTACAACAGAGACACGGTTGAGTGAACTTGCATCCAAGTTCAAGAATGATTGTGCATTCGTGTATTGTCTTTCTACCAACACTACTCACAACAGTGCATGGTACTTGGATAGTGGCACATCCCACCGCCACATGATAGAGGATAGAGAGCTATTCAAAAGTTTATCAGAGGAGGAATTAGATCTACACATACAACTTGGTGATAATTCCAAGTATGTAGTGTGGGGCCAGGGGATAGTGCAATTCCAGTTGGACTCAGGAGGGTCCTTTGATGCATAAGGGGTAATTTATGTACCTTGTCTAAAGAAGAACTTGTTGTCCATCTCATTCATGGAGGAAAAAGGTTATGCGGTTAACTTTCAAAGAGGGCATGTGTTTATTCTCCCAGAGGGAGCCAATCCAAATATTGTTGTGAGGATTGGAGTCTGAGATGGGAACCTTTATAGACTTCAGGGCCAACCTGCACATGCATTGTTTCACACCAGTGAGAGCTTGTGTGATCTGTGGCACGTGAGGATGGGTAATCTCCATCAAAGAGCTCTATCATTATTGAGGCAGATGGTCACTGGGCACACTTGGAAAGAATGTCAAGGCATCCTTTCCTAGCAGCGAGACTCAATCCAAGGGCATCATGGATCTGATCCATTCAGACGTTGGCATGCCTATGTTAGTAGCTCCAGTGAAGGGTGCATCCTACTATGTGACCTTCATTGATGACTTCTCTAGGAAGACCTAGATCTACTTCATGAAGACCAAGAATGAGGTCTTTAGTCACTTCTAATCCTTCAAAGCTCAAGTGGAGAACATGATAGGAAGGAAGATCAACGTATTGAGTACATACAACTAGGGTGAGTTCACCTCTACAAAGTTCATTGATTTCTGCAAGGAGGCGAGGATCAAGAGGGAGAAGATAGTGGCCTGCAACCTACAACAGAATAGGGTTGCAGAGAGGAAGAACATGTCTATCATCAATGCGTTGAAGGCCAAAATGCATGACTAGAGTTTGCCTATGTTTTTGTGGGTAAAGGCTTGCAATACAACTATGTATTTGTAGAACATGAGCCCACATCAGATACTTGAGGGTAAAACACTGGAGGAGGCATTCATAGGAAGAAGAACTAAGATAGGAATTCTCAATATTTTTGGTTGTCCAGTCTACATCCACATTCATGTGGAGAAGAGGAAAAAGTTGCAACCCTCATGGGAGAGGGGAATTTTGGTGGGGTACAATGAACATTCGAAGGTCTACAGAGTGTTCTTTCTAGATCAATGCAAGACAATGGTGAGTTGAGATGTCAATTTTTAGGAGAAATTGGCATCTAGGAAATCTTAGGACCTACCAACGGTTGTAAAGGGGCCACAGGAGGTGGGCCCAAAGGATGAGCAAAGAGTAGAGAATTCCAGTGTGGGGAGCTAGACTTTAGTGGAGTTGGAGGAGCAGTCAACCCCTTTGACTTCAGTCGATAGGCTCAGGTGATTTGAGAAAACCTTGTGGGATACTCGAGAGCATGTTGAGCCTCCTAGGTCCACATTCAAGAAGAGCAGAACTTCGTAGAAATTTATGTAGTATATGGCTTTGATGACCAACATCATAGGCTCATAGCCCTCCAATTTTGAGGAAGTAGCCAACTAGCAGTTGTGGAGAGATGCCATGGTGGAGAAGCACAACTCCATCATGAGGAATGATGTATGGAAGATTGTGCCAAGACCAAACAAGAAGTCAGTTGTGACTTTCAGGTGGGTTTACAAGGTAAAGCATGCAATAGATGGCAGTGTGGAGAAGTACAAGGCCATATTTGTGGCTCGTGGGTTTTCTCAAAGAGAGGGAGTAGACTACGAGGAGACTTTTTCTCCTTTATCTAGGTACTCCTCTATTTAAGCAATTATCTTTATAGCTTCTAAGATGGGATGGAGCATCCATCAGATGGATGTGAAGATCATCTTCCTCAACGACATCATTGAGGAAGAGGTCTACATTGAGTAGCCATAGGGGTTTGAGTTCCATGATAGAGAGACACATGTTTATAGGCTTAAGAAAGCCCTGTATGGACTCAAATAGGCACCCAGGGCCTAGTACTCTAGGATCGACAGTTATTTGCAGGGCATGGGCTTCACCAAGAGTGAGGCATATCCCAACCTATACTTCTTGTTGGTTGGATTTGAGGTCCCCATCTTGGTGTTGTATGTGGATGATCTTATTCTGACAGGTACAAAGAGTCTGATTGTAGGTTGCAAGTCATATCTAGCATCATAATTTGAGATGAATGGCATCAGGTCGATGCATTATTTTCTAGGACTTGAGGTTTGGCAGCGATCGAATGAGATCTGTTGAGTTTTGTACCTTGGGAGGTGTTCCCCATGTGTTTGTGATATCCTTAGCACATGTGGGATGGACTATACACGTTGTACCTTGTACTTTTGTCTAATTTCACTTTGACTTAGGAGTTTTAAGTCAAAAGTGAAATTTAGTCATTTATGCCTAAAATGACTATTAATTCACAATGTGGGTGAATTAGAGACATAAAGTGAACTTAGGAAACTTAACCTAAAGTGGGTTATTGACTTAGATACTTTTGGGGAGATCTCAACCATTGATTAGATGGGATATGAGATGATATCCACCATTGATATCTTAGGTTTCCTTATGCATGTTCAAGAGGGGTGCAAAGGGTGAAGGAGACATTCATTCTTCATTTGTTCATTGTGAGAGGAAGACTTGGAGGATGAGGGTGAATTTTTTTGCATGAGGTTGCTTGAGCTTGGGCACTAGCTTTCATGAAGGGAGGCTATCAACATCTAGCCTTATTTATTTAGTGGAGAGGTTTCACATCTGTGGAGGGCACACTTGTCAGAGAGGGCGCATCAGTTGTGGGGAGGACTTCTAGCCATTATATTGTAGTGAGATCAATTGCAGAGGGAGGCCATCCAACAAAGATTCATTCTTGTGGAGGGGTTTTCATATCTGAGCTAACAGTTTGCTTCTTGAGCAGTTTCAGTGGTTTTGCTAGCTTGTATCTAGGGCACACCTTCCTAGGGAACACCTGGAGGTTTTGGACTTGTGTTTCAACTCAGAATGAGTTTTTATTGTATCAGGTTCCTCTATATTTTGTACTTGTTGTATTCCACCTTCTTCTTTCCTCATATATAGACATATACTCCAAACTAGTTTTCCCCGAGGGGTTTTATCCAGGGTCATTTTGACCAAAAATACATGTGTACAAAAATGCATGTGTTAGTCTCTTATATTTGATTATTTTCAGCTCTAAAGATCTTTAGGTGTGTTGTATTTATTTTGGTATGCATGTGCTAACTTCTGGTTACTAAAACTACATGCTAGAGCACCTAAAATTGCAAATACAACCATAGAAAATCAGCAAGAAGTTCTTGGACTGTTGGTTGTCCTAAAAAAACAACAAACACTTTACCTAATAGTTGAAACTTAGAGCCAAATTGTGGTCAAAGACAAACCCAGTTGACAAGCTTGATAGGACCTAAAAATCTTCTTCCTCAGAAAGGGGAAGTATACTTTGGAGATCCTAAAGAGATTTAGGATGCAAGATAACAGATTGATGACCACTCCGATGGTGACCAACCTTAAGAAGATTGATTCTTCAATTTCAAAGTTGGAAGATTCTAGAAAATACATGCAGTTGATTGGCTCGTTGATGTATCTGGTCAACACTCGACCAAACATCTACTTTGTTGTTAACACATTGAGCTAGTTCATGGTGGAGCCAAGGGAGGTTCACGGGGTGGCAGCAAAGCACATGCTCATATACTTGCAAGGCACAATAACATATGGATTGCAATACCTTGGTGGAGATGGTGTGAGGTTGAGGGATTCTCTGATTTAGATTGGGCATGTAGTGATACAAATCGAAAGAGCACTTCTGGGTGATGCTTCAATTTGGGTTCAACGGTCATTTACTGGTTCAGTAGAAAGAAGACTTCAGTAGCACTGAATTTAGCAAAGGAAGAGTACATGGAAACTAGTCTAGCTAGTTGTGAAGCCATCTAGCTTCCAAGCTACTCATAGGATTGTCTGGTCAAGAGCTTGAGCCGACTATGATCCATTGTGATAACCAAATTTGCATCAAAATCTTGAAGGATCCAATGTTTCACGACAAGTCAAAGCACATTGAGATTATATACCACTTCATCAAAGACAGGGTGCAAAAGGAAGCAGTTCAACTCCAATATATTCCTACAAAGGATCAGTTGGCAGACATTTTCACCAAGCCTTTGGTCAAGGGAAAGTTCATCTTCTTCAGATACAAGCTTGAAGTGGTGGAGAATACCTTCCTCGCTAAGAGGGAGTGTTAGTGTTTGTAGATCAGACATGTATTTCAATAAGGGTGTCTACTTGCAAAAATCATCATTAAATGTATCTTACACTTTTCCTAGAATTCACTTTATTAATTTATTAATAAATTGAATGTCTTTTTATAAAGTGACTTTTAATTAATAAAGTGACTAAGTTAAAGTTGTTTAATGATTTAATTAAAATAGAGTCGTTGATCTCACGATCTAATCTTAACCATTGAGATTAGGTAAATTGCTCAAGACAAAAGACAAAGAGGGTAAAGGAAAAGACACAATCAATTTTCATTTTGCAAGTCATGTGATGTGGAGGAGAAAAATCATAATTGATTTTTCATCTTGGCGAGAAAGAAAAACAGGTTGCATGCATCCCAAGGTAGCACAAAAATTGAGACAACATGTCTTTTGAGGTAGCACAAAAATCGAGGCAACACGTCTTTTGAGGTAGCACAAAAATCGATGCAGCACATCTTTTGATACAACATGTCTTTTGAGGTAGTTTCATTTATTGCAGCAAGTACACATTTGTATGGACAACCTCAACAATTGGAAACACGCAAACTGAGGCAACATTGTGCTTCAAGTTTGCAGATTTGGTTTGTGGTTTTAATTTCTTAGAGCAATTTTCCCTATGAAGGGAGCTCTTATAAGTTCTGATGTTATTTGATGAAGAACTAATTTGGAAGAGCATAAAAATTATTGTGCATTGCGTGTGATTGCTTTTCTCATTTTTCCCGCTGCATGCAAGAGTTAATTATTTCAACAAAGTATTTAGATCTGATATGTTTACTTAGTTAGTTGATCTAGAGTAAATTTAACATGCTTTGGGACTGGGGCGAATGCGAAAAGGGTAGAGCTCAAGTTTGGACTAGATTTTGAGAGTCCTTTGCTATTCTTTATTTCTTTCTTTATTATTATTCTTTTCTTTTATTCTTCTTTTTTTTAGTCGTTGCAATCAACCTCTAGGACTTTATCCCCTCTTCTCATGAGAGAATGGACCATGACCCATTACCGAAGTTTAGTGCATCGTGGCAAGCTCTAGGATGGAAAGTGTTAAGTATGGTGGAGAAACATAACATAACCCTTGTGAGGGCTCCCTAGTAGTACCCCTTTTCCCTGGACGGTGACAACACGGGACTAGGACATAGATGTGGGCCACCAAGGTGAAACAAGGAAATGAACATAACTTATTGAGTTGGTGATCCATTATCCAACTTCAACCAATGATCCTCATTCACATGCCTAGAATATTAAGCACAACACTTTGCATGAAAGAAGGACTAACATAACTCATGGTGATGTTGTCTTACCATCTTCTATACACTAAGTTGACTAGATGTGATGAGCTTAGTTGATCTGAAGTAGAAGAGGCAATCTAAGGGGGGATGTTGGGATGTTATTTGTGGACATGCTAATCATCATCATGGTCAGGATCATTGTCTTCATTGTGGGCCATGAGACATGATATCCTCTCCTTACCCCTAGGCATGGGGAAGTAACATCTGGCTCCAACATGGGGGCATGTGCTCACCGTAGAGCGCATGAGAACCTCAACATCTTTGGTTGTCCAAAACCTGCAATCTTACACCCACTTCTAACAACACTAACACTTGAGTAGTAAATACCGTGGATGTGATCCATCGCCTGCAATATTGCACCCACTTCTAACAACATTAAAACTTTAGTAGTAAAGACTAGGGATGTGATCCATCGGGGTTAGTAGTAAATCAAAAATCATGTTGGAAAGAAAAAAATTACTACAACTAATACATACATGATATAATAATAATACAATGAACAATGCAAGTACCTAACAGGGATACATGATGCACATATGCAAATGCCGTACCTACCCTACCTAATCTAAACTACAAGAAAACCTAAAAGTTAAGTATAATCATATAACTAGTGAACCCATCCTAGAATTTGATCTAATTGAAAACTTCTACCTTTGTGCTTAATTACAGCCCAAAGCAAAAATATATCAAGCACAAAAAAATCATGAGTCGTGATAGCTGCTAAAACAAATTCAAAAACATAATCGAGCCCAAGAGGGTGGGAGGGAGGAACAAAATTATGCTAAGACACATTCCCAGATGATTGCTCAATCCATCTCTGAATAGGGTTGTTACAAGATAAAGGCTCACATGGTTGACTCAAAGGCTCCAAGGGTTGACTATCCTAGATCTGATCACTCCCTAAGGCTTGGGATGGAATGAAAATAAATCTAAAGGATGCTCAATGATCATCCAAGGATGGAATGGATGAAGACTTGGACATGGGTAAAGATCTTAAGATTTTTTTTTTCTCACAATTTAGGGCTTGTTGGTCTTCTATGTGATATTGAATATCCTTGCAACAAACCATAGGTTGAAAACAAATTTTCCCCATAGGTAAATCACCACCATCAGGAGGAAAACTCCCAACCTTATCTTTAATGAAACAACAAGATGAAAGGAGAAGGCTAGAAAGTCTCGTCATGAAAATCGTATTCTAGGCAAATCATGGCCTCATCTTCATCAAAGTTAGAGAATTTATGTGGTTGAAAATCTTCTCTGTGGAATAAATCCAAGTGCTCAAAAGAATATGATATCAAACCTTCCAAGATGTGACCAGAAAGCATCATGAGAGTGTTGCAATAAGTCATCCCTAGGTGGTTGGAACAAGTCGGTGATCATGTCATCTTCATGTTTACAAACCTTTGTATCATTAGCATATGCATATGGCTGCTCTAAAGTAAAAACTTCTATATTCTTTTTTTGAAAATGACCTTCAACGTAAAAAATGGGATTTCCGTCAAAACTAGAAAAACTCATATCCCATTTGTGTCTCCCTATGTATATAAAATCATCAATATTTTCAATTGCATCATCACCCATTTCATGGAATGAAGGGTCTAAAACACCAAAGGGTTCCTCCAAGAATCCATCACTTTCCAAGTCATAAGGGGATGTATCAAAGACTTGGAAAGGGGTGCAACTTAACATTTTTTCATCTTCATGTGCAAGAAGGACGAAAGTTTGCACAACTTCATCTTCATCTAATGGAGGAGCAAGTACCAATTTTCATGAACAAGAGTATTATTAGTAGGATATTCTTCATAGACTTGGTCTTCAACATCAAAGTTTTCTTTTTTTCAACATATTTGTGAGGCAACCTATGTTCCTCTTCGAAGGGTTGGTGATTTTCCTGAAAAATCTCTTCCTTAGGTTCTTTCCTTGGAGGTGTGTGATCTTCAAGACTCTCATCCAAGGCATGCTTAAGATATGGAGGTTCTTCGTCAATAAACTCTTCATGGTTCACTTGATATTTTGGAGGGTGAACTTCGTCAAGATCTATGTCTTGTTTTAAATCATCCTATTCTCATTTTTCTATATTAAACTCCAGTATATTGGATAAAAACCAAGGCTGATCACATTTCTCTCAAAGCTGGCATAGTGTATTTACCCCACAATATGCTTTGGCGAGTTCTTTCTCTTCTTAATCAGTGAGGCATTGCTCATAATTTTACAATATGAGGTCATTCTCGCCTCACCTTAATGCACAAAGTTCAATCAAAGGTTGTATATCTCTACAGTGATCAACCAATTACCTGCAAAACTTCTTATCTTATTCAACATTTTCCTTCAATTTTTGGGAGAATTCTTCCCACTGTTCTTCTTCAATTGGTGGATCAAATTCCAATATATTATCTTTATGTGGATGAATACTCCTAATATAGTCTTCTTCTTGAGAATGGTGTTCTTCTTTAAGGTCTTCTACAAGAAGGTCATGGAAGAAGCCTTCCTTTTAAAGAGATGTTGTGAGCTCTTGAAGGACGTTTTCAAATGTTTGAAACAATGGGATACAATGCTCAAGAAATTCACCAACGAGGTTTATGAAGGAATATATTCCCTATGGTTTGCAACAAATATTGATCCAACCTTGTAATCTTAATGACAAGAAATGTATAAACAATTGTCTTTGTACATCCTCATGTTCCGCTTCTACTCCTTGTAGGTACTTCAAGAACTCTACAACATGAGAAATGCATGAAGATGGATCATCATCAAACTTTGGACAATTTCTTGTCCACTTTAGATTAAACATATTCAGGTATCCAGAATGCTTTCAAAATCAATAGAAGGACACACTTCATGATAATCCCAAGGTGCCATGATGCCATCATTCAGTAATGTACAAAGGTCTTAGGATAGGATGACACCTCAAAATATATCAATAGAGTCATCGAATGATCTCTTTAGACAAGGATCATCAAGGTAAGTAATGGATTCTATCCTTAGTGGAGTCACCAGGTAAGCTTGCAGAATAAGGTTTTGGGATAGGCTTACCTAAAGGATGTCATAGGAAGAATGACTCAATTCTCCTTGACCATGGCACCAAAATGTCATCACATGATTTGTACTTGTGTAAATCCCTCCACAACATCCCAATCTTATGTAACAATTGGAAGTTTCTACCACTATCACCTAAGTAGATACTTTCCTCGTTTTAGTGATGGAAAAAGTTCCAACACAAGGGAGGCTTCCCTCGTGACATCAAGGGATCAAATCGCAATACTAGACGAGCCTACAACCCCTTATCTTGGTCACCTAAATGTTAGGTTTAGGTTTAGGAGAGGTAAGGAAGGTAGCAAGGTAATTGGTTCACTTGTACGAGACAATAAACAAATCAAAGCATAATATAGACAATTACCAAGTTATATAACTCATTAATGAACTCTTAGACACTAGATAAAAAAATAAACCAATTGTTGTTTTAAATTACAACAGTAATACAATGTCTAACACCAACTAATATTTTGCAACAACAATAGGAAAAAATACCTAGAAATATAGCAATTTAGCCTTCAACATGTGGAACAACATCCAATTGGTAGATCTAAATTCTAAGTATCTTTATCCAGTATTGAATTCAAGAAAGTTCCATTCTTTCTATTGGTTTTAATCATAATCAAACTCCATAAAAAGTACACTTGTCTAAGTAACTTATCATTGAAATATTTTTGAAAACTAGAGGTTTGATAAACTACTTGCATGCTTCAATTTGTCCTTAGCCTTGAGAGTTAGTTACAAATCACTATTTTCATCAAGTCAAGTTATAGAACTCTTCTTCCTATACAATGACTTGTTGAAATTTTGGTATGCTCATTTAACCATAGACAATGTCACATCATTGTCAACCAACCATAGGGATTCACATATGCCACCCCCGAGCACACTAACCTTTACTTAGAATAATCCCAGAAATCATACTCCATAATCAACAGATAAATCCTAGCTGCTAACTGAAACAAAAACTCAAGACAAGTAGAGCGCTCCTTCTCCAATGGTAGAACACAAGAGAGAGAGTCTCCATATCCATAGAATACGTGTCATACACAACTGCAGGAACTACAGCTGCACTACTCTCTCAACCTTGCGTTGTACTTAACAAGAATATCACCAAGAGAATCACTTGATAGTGCTAGAGAGAGACCAAGACCAAGAGATGACCATACACCCTTATTCCTCCTTGCAGCTGCAATTGCATCTCTCCACAAGACTTGCGCTTTGACTAGGTATCCAAATGAGCTAAAACGTCCTCTATTTATATTAATCTGTCCAATGACTTTTTTGGCTAAGTCGACCTGACTTTCTGGTAATTATATTTTTTGTTTATCTTTTTCCTATGGAGTCGACATGTGTTTCTAGAAGATAATATTCTAATATTATTTATTCTTCTAGGAAAACTTGTCTTCTAGGGTTTCCACACATCTGTTTAATGGTTCACTTGCTTCCGAAATATTCTATTCTAAGTCATAGGTTACACGTGGAGGTTAATACCTCCTGTAGCTACCAAAACATTGACACTCCCTCTTAGCTAGGTAGGTATTAACTAAGATGTTCTTCATGTAGTGGTCTCAAACACATCCATCCACCTCACATGGCATGGGCAAGACTCACATGGTCTTGCAGACTAGTCTACATGTAACATCACCATAGCCACATAGGCTATCATATGATCAAACAAATCAAGTATCACCATCATAGCCGCACATTAGCCATCTAGCTGGAAAACACCTCCAATACTATTGGTTGGCCCTCTAGCTAGTAACCTCTGATGCAACTGATCAACACTCTAGTTGGGAATCATTTCTGACACTACAAATCGACATCTAGTTCATACAGAACTAGTAACGCGTCAGCTCACATAGAATCTAACTCACAAATTTAACACTCTATCTTAAAGAGGAAGGTATTCCTTTTGGCACAATCATCATCATTGTGTCTACGCTTCTGCACACCTAGACCATTGTCTTGTTGAATTTCACGAATCCATACATCATAAGAAGTTTTTCACTTTCACTAGAGTAGTGTACCAGCCTTTGTTGGAGTAGCATACCAACCTACGTTGGGGTAACATACCAGCCTGCGTTGGAGTAGCATACAAACCTACACTGGGGTAACATACTAGCTTGTGTTGGAGTAGCATACCAACATGAACTGGGGTAACCTACCAACCTGTGTTGGAGTAGCATACCAACTTGCGTTGGGGTAACATACCAGCCTTCATTGGAGTATCATACCAACCTGTGTTGGGGTAACATACCAGCCTATGTTGGAGTAGCATACCAACCTGCATTGGGGTAACATACCATCCTTCATTGGAGTAGCATACCAATATGCACTGGGGTAACATACCAACATGCGTTGGAGTAGCATACCAACCTATGTTGGGATAACATACCAGCCTACGTTGGAGTGGCATACCAACCTGGGATTGGGTAGCTCCCACTACTGGGGATCACATCACTTCCTGCTACTGAGGAATACATCAATTCTCACAATTGGAGAAAAACATTTGGACCACTCCAAGATTATCCCTGACAGAGGCTTGGTCAACATATCTACTACATGTTCGTTTGTAGAAATATACTGAAGCAAGTGTCTCGTCATAGTCTTCTCGCTCTTGCTAGGAGAATCCTCTAGACACAAATCATGCTTTGTACATCTCTAGGCTATTTATCTGCAACATGCTTGATCTTGTAGATCAACTTGGAAGTCACCACTGACTTCCCTTCTAGTCTCGGAACCAAGGAAAAGATATATATCCTAGTTCTTCTAACTGGCTTCCTCCTCGGTCACTGTAGAAAACTCTACTGAAGCAAGGGAATCTTCCCATAAGATCTCATATCTCCTCGATATAGCCTTCTCAACCCATGGCATATGTCTGTCAGTTATGGAATACGTCTCTCTCCTCCATCTGAATATGAAAGTCTTCGAGTCTCCATTCTACCTATGAAGCTTGACTTCCTCTGAGTCTATATAATCTTTGGAGCCATTTGCTTCTCATGATATGGCTTATCAATGTTTCATCCTGCAAAGTTTCATGGTACCACGTTGGTCTCTTCTTGGTTAGTGCAACAATTCTGGGTAGGCCCTTCTGGCTCTAACAACTCTTTTTGATGATCTGAAGAGTGATCAACTGCACTAGAGGGATTTTTTCGGTCATCTTTGGAGCCTTCTGCTCCTTACAATCAATCTCCATATGAGATATAATGTATCTCGCAAAAGTACCCTTCTTCGTCTTCTTCTTATTTGGTACATGGATGTATATGGTCGTGTATACAAATTCTTATCTGGATAGTCTACTCCATGTCTCAAACTAGAGACCATCTAATATGTTGTCTCCTCCAACCATCACTATAGATTCCCTCAGAGTTATCACATGTGACCTTCCTGGAACAAGGACAACAAAGGGAAAAATAGTAGACAAGAATAATACTCTTATAATAATAAAAACAAGAATGAGACCAATAATCGCAGTAGCTCCTTCTCAGAGCTATTGCTTGTGACTTTCCTGGAACAAGAACGAAAATAAAAATACAATAATAAGAAATAGGAACAACACTCTTATAGTGTTGTAATCAATCATTCCTCCATGCTAACTTGCCCAAAACAAGAAAGCAAGAACAAAAAGTATGATAGTATTTTCATAAGAACATATCTATGTCATCAAGAATAACAAGGCAATATCATGGTAATCATCATATTATTACCAAGGTGACCTTCATGGAAGAAAAACAAGAAGTATCTCCTAGAGGATATGTTAGTTCATCTTGCGACCAAGTACAATAAGCATTTATATCAATAGTACTCACATGCTGCCAAGTATTCATTGCATCTAGCAGTAATAGAACCTTTCAAGGATTGTTGTCACAACTAGTAATGTAGCAATTATCAAACTTGATATGTGAAAATTGGAAACTTATTAATTTAATCAATCAAACTTGGAACCCGGAGTCTTATCTTCAAGAACAAGTGTTGTTGATTTTCTTCCAAGTCTCCTTCACTCAATATGACAAGTATTCTCTTCAACCCGTCCCCTGTACTTAAGACAATATGTTTTCTTGACATAAATCTGAGTTAGAGAATATAATGCAAATAAACTCTAAAATATCAACCTTAATCAATCTAATACTTTGACTAGAGTCAGCTTATAACTTTAACTTTGAACAAAGGTTACTATAACTTCAATAGATCAAAATACAACTAGATGTTCATAAGATTACAATAATGCCATAACATCTAGAGGCATATGAAAACAATCAAACCTGGAGTGTGTTGTTCCTTTGAATGTGTTGGGTTTGAGATCCCTATGGATCTATGATTGTAAGAGATCCCTTCTCCTACAATCACACTCAAAATAATGATACAGTTTAAATATATATAAGTACATACCTCCGACAACATCGACAAGTAGTGGCACCATCCAGTAGTAGCGACAAGCAATGATGAACCTTAAAACTTCAAAGGTGGTCCAAATTTTAATCTAAAGGTAGTTGGATGTGCTAGGGTAAGTCACACTAGGACAACCAAAAATTAGTCCCAACACTTCACATAAACTTTCACTGCAACTGGTGTTGGCACTACAACTGGTGTTGCAACTGGTGTTGCAACTGACACTATAACTAGTGCTGCAACTGGCATGAAGCAACTGGCATGAAGGAACTGGCATTGCAACTGCAACTTGCACTGCAGACCTATGAGGAAACCCTAATTTCTCAACTTCATAAATTTGCATATCTGATCCAGGGAAGAGATGTGCCCTACTTAGGTGACCTTCTTAGTGAGTTAAGTAAGTGCTCAATGAGATTGACAATGGGGGAAACTGAGGATGTTCCTTCCAGTGGTTAGACTGTTACGAAGGAAACCAGCTCTGATTCCATGTTGAAATTTTGGTATGTTGATATTGTCTAGTTTAACCATAGACAATATCACATCATTGTCAACCAACCATAGGGATTTACATATTCCACCCCTGAGCACACTAACCTTTACTTAGAATAATTATGGTAAGCCTACTCCAGAACTAACAGATAAACCCTAGATGCTAACTGCAACAACAACTCAAGACAAGTAGAGCGCTCCTTATCCAATGGTAGCGCGCAAGAGAGAGAGAGAGAGTCTCCATATCCACAGAATAAGTGCCATACATAACTGCAGCAACTGCCACTGCACTACTCTCTCAACCTTGCACCATACTTAGTAAGAATATCACTAAGAGTTTCACCAAGAGAATCACTTGATAGCGCTAAAGAGATACCAAGACCAAGAGATGACCATATGCCCTTATTCCTCCTTCCAGCTGTAGTTGCAGCTCTCCACAAGACTTGTGCTTTGAATGGGTATCCAAATGAGCTAAAATGTCCTCTATTTATATTAATCTGTCCAGTGACTTTTCTAGCTGGGTTGACCTGACTTTCTGGTAATTATATTTGTTGTTTATCTTTTTCCTATGGAGTCTATTTGTGTTTCTAGAAGATAATTATCTAATATTATTTATTCTGCTAGGCCAACTTGTCTTTTAGGGTTTCCACACATCTGTTTAATGGTTCACTTGCTTCCAGAATATTCTATTCTAAGTCATAGGTTACACGTAGAGGTTAATACCTCCCTCAGCTACTAAAACATCAACATGACCTAGATATACTTGACTTGTAGGGTTCCCCCCTTTGACTAGGATATCCTTTCATGTAGTCTAAAGAGTGGGGCAAGGCCACCAAGGTGACGACGGGTGGCTTGTCTGAGAGTTGGATTAACTCATCAAATCTCAATTAGTGATTTACAACAAAATTTAATTGATTCGGGACATGATCCAAGTGATAAATCTAGGATTTCATCCCTGATTAAAAAAAAGGATAAAGAGGTTTAGTTTCTTAGAGGAAGATTGAATTTTCTAATCATTGAGCATGTTCAAACAAAAGTAATAGTTGAGTTAGAGAAAGAAAAGTATTAGTTAAAAATTCAAGTGAATATACTCTCAGAAAAAAAATCATAAGTTGGGACAAATTATTAATAGAGTAAATGAAGAGAAAGAATTTTCTTTGTCGAAAAACTTAGCTCTCAAAGCTACAATCCCTGAGGTTGAAATAATAAAAAAAGGTTCAAAAGTAGAGCAGGTTGAAAAACTTGAAGAGTAGTTGATAGTGGTTCAAAAGGAGTTGGGAGTTGCTAAAACCAACATTTAGTGGAAATCTACAAATATCTCATAGATACAAGCACATGTTGATAAAAGGAATGCATTATTTGACAATTATCATTCTAGTCTAACAAAGAAGGATAATATCATAGCTTAATCCAATCAAAATATTGAAGAATTTGAGAAAATGTAGAAATAATTTCACAAAAGAATTTATGCAAATAAATATTTGATTGGAGCAAAACATTATATTTGGGATCAAATCAAATTGATCACCCAAAAACTTAGAATCCCTTTTAATATGCTTCAAGAGACAAAAAAATCTTGAAAGAGTTGTGAGAACTGAACTTGTCGAACCATGAGAACATCTAGGAGATAAAGTTCAAATTGCTAAAAAGGTCATAAAATTTCTCAACAATAGAACTCAAGATGATTTGGAAGTTCTTTGAATGAAAGATAGAACTGTGTTTATTATGAAGGCAAGCAAAGTCAATACCAAACATAATTTAATTATAATAGCTCAAAATAAGTGTAATGTTATGCTTCAATTTGGTCAAGAGTTCAGAGGAAAATTTGTAGAAGCTTTTGAACTTGGATTTCCACCTCCATAAAATTTAGAAAGATGATTTTATAGTTTTCAAATATATGAAAAAATTGTTGACAATGAAATGAACAATCATGAATAGTTCAATGTTGTCAGTGGTCCAATCATAGGCATAATCATTTATGAAAATTTATTCAAAGACTTCATGTTACTTTGCACTATTACTCATCTACAAAAGAATACAACTCCATCATCATATGATCTTTATACAAAACTAGATATTTCAATTAGAAGAATGGTTGATTTCAAAATACCATAAGGGAATGATTGGCAGTAGATTGCAAAGTTAAAAAATAAGGTTCCATTATTAGCTTCCATGTCAGTGTCTGCATCCAAATCAACAACGCCATTCAAACAAAGAAAGAAGAAGAACACGTAGCAATGATTAAAAGTATCCCAAATGTTTAAAGAATACAGATAGGAGGAATAACAATTTTCCAAAATATTTGGGCTTCCACTCCCACTCTTGTCTAAAATTAGAATTTGTTATGAAAACAGTTGGAGAAAAAAATATAAAATCAAGAAAGCGAGTGGGAAATGGGTATTGTGGGTAGACTAAAAAATAACTTGCTTCTAGCAATCGACTCGGTCACCCGAGTTTGAGAAATTTTCTATGTCATGCATGTTTTCACGCCTTCAAAGGCTTCATCCCCTTTATAATCAGCATATGTAATTTTGATTTTATTTCTTCATAGAAGATTTAATACTTTGAAATAAGAAGACTTTATGAGATTTACTATCAAAAGGCTCATCTTTGTAATTATTCAAAAAATTTAATACAAGAGAGACTTGTAAATTGTGCATTTGTTGGTTTTTGCAATTATGACTGTTGGTATTTCATACTTATGTTTGTTATTTATTTAATTGATTTTCATGGTTACAATATTTATTACTAAAGCATGTTGAAATTGAGAAAATTACCACTAAAGTATAGAAGTTTTCATGAAAATTTGTATTTTCTTTAATTTGAAGAATCAATTTCATTTTATTTATTCGTAAACCATTTTGTTTATAAAGTATACCTTGCCTATAGAAAATATATTTTTAGTAATTGTGTTTTTTAATTGTACCTTTAATCTCTTTTTTTTTTTTCTCTTTATCATCTTTGAAGCTAGTTAAACAAGAAAACGGTGCCCTTTGTGGATGTGAATGCATGTTTGAATTAATTGTTTTAAAAGCTCAACTTTTGTAGTTTCATCAATCAATTTTTCAAATCTTGCATTTGAAAACACTTGCAGCGTCTTCAATTTACTTGGAGAAACAATCAATATCAAAATCAACACTTTTGAGGGCTACCCCCTCTGGCTACTGGAATCTTTCAGCTAACCTAAAGTGGGGAGGATATTTTCCTCCATAGGGTACCTTGGTTCTGTTCTTTTTTCAAGAATGGCCTAAGGAACAACATTGGATTTGGCACCATTGTTGAGAAACGAAGACTTAATTTCTATTCCCTGAGAAATGGAAACAAAAAAAAAAATCATTTCTTGATGGTGAACAAGAATAAAGCAACAATATTTTTGGTTTAGAACAAAGGAATTACTACAACAAAGTGCACTAGGCGAATCCATTGATCAAACTAGAGAGAAGCAAAAGACATACTAGGTCTAATCCTAGTCCCGAAGAAACTCCAGTCTACTCAAATACTGAAAGGTTAGTTACAGAAGCAAACAAATGATGATGAGGCGGTTCTTCATCATCAGGTATTCCTAACACCAAAGATATTTCAATTCATGAAAGTGAATATTATGAACAATTGCATGAATTCAATACACCTTTAAAAAATCCTTCGAAAATACCTTTAAAGATTAAATATTAAAAACCCCTCAGTCAAGTGGTAGTAACGTATCTCCTTTCTTTCATTCAAAATTTCCTAGTCGAAAGCCAATTTTCTTGAAGTTAAAGATTTAATTCTTAAGCATATTATGGCTAATGTAGTTGGGGGAGGATCAGGTAATCATCTTCCACCTCCACCTCCTGGAAATCATTGGGTAGCTACTAGGTATGGGCCAATTGTTCTCCCACAAAATTTACATGATATGTCGAACATTATTCAATTATACTTCAAACTTTTAACAGATAAAATGGAACATCTACAAAAAATCACATTGTTTCATTTCAAGAGTGTACATATAATTTAGTCATTGAATATGAGGATGTGTATATGCACATTTTTTCAAAGCTTAGAAAGTGATGCTAGCAAGTGGTTTAGGAGTCTGCTTGCAAATTCAATTCCTTCTTTGGAAGTATTGCAAACTACTTTTATGAATCAATGGGGAGAAAAAAAACACCATCAGTATCATTTCACTGAATTTTCAACATTAAAGAAAAATAACGGAGAATTTGTCTTAAAGTTTAATAAGAGATTTAAAAAATTGTACAATTGAAATCCCACTATTATTAAACCCTCTCCATCAACAGCTAAAGTCAATTATGCAGTTGTTGATGACCATGATTTTGATTTGATGTTAAGAGAGAGGAGTTCTATAAATTTAAATCAAATGCAAAGTGATGCAATTGACATTGAGAGTAATATGGATGCCTCACGAAAAATTAGGATTACAATTGAAAACACTGATAAAAAGAAGCAAAAGGAAGAACTATGAGCACAAGATTCATCTTCAAATTCTCAAGATGCGAAGATCGAGGAAATGACAAAGTTGATTAGACCTCTTTCTAACAAAATTACAAGACTTGAAATGGGTAATAGAATCACTAGTCCAACTCCACAAAATGTTGGACAAATAAATCCACAACCAAACCTAGGTCAAGGAAACCCTAACTTTCAACTTAAAAATCCAAAGCAATTTAGAAGGCTTTTTATTCCTCAAATAATAAGAAGAAATGAAGAATCACCAGTTCAACCCCCTATGAGGAACAATGTTGTAGAGGATTAAACAAAAATTGAAGAATTTGAGCACGAATTCCTCAAAGATCAAGATCATGTAGGAGATTTAAATTGGTTAGAAGATGAAGGAAATCCCTTATCATTTGACACAAGATGAATATCATGATTCATTAGGGATTAATAACCAATTTTCAGAGACAATTCAAGAAGATGGTGAGGACTTTTGGTAAACTCAATACAAATTATATGCAGATGCTTTACAAGTTGAAATGCAAAACAAATATGACCTTTGACCTTGACCAAACAAACAACCAATACTTCCCAAGACTACTAAAAATAATCAATATATTGGGAAAAATAAACAACATAAATTAGATGAAGTAGGGACTTATTCAAAAAAAAAAGTAAATGAAAAAGTTCAGGAACAACTTAATCTTAATGTTAATCCTTTCAGCTTAACAAATGAGTTAAATAAGATTAAGGTGCCCATTCCTTTAACAAAATTGGTAAGAATTCCTACTTTCAAAAATGATTTGGAAAAATTTATGAGTATTTCCTCCCTGCAACTCATACAGACACTATCAATCTACAGGATGATTCTCCACAAGTGTTGGTTGGCACACATTTGGAGGAAAGAAACAATGTTACACCACCCTTGTATATTAGTTTGACCACACATGATCATATTTTGAATAACGGTACGTTATATTCAATAACATCTCATAATCTTATGCCAAAGGTCATAATAAATAAGCTGGGATTAGACATTATCAAACCTTACAAGGATCTGTATTCATTTGATTCTAAGAAAGCGAAGTGCGTGGGTATGATAAAAGATCCAGTAATTAATTTGGCACAAATTCCATTAAAAACATTATGATGGATGTGGTAGTGGTTGAGGTCCATATGAGTTATGGTGTTCTTTTTCTTAGATCTTGAAGATCCAAACTAGGAAGAACATTACAATTGGACATGACTTATGCAACAATCCCAGTTTTTTAAGGTCAAACTAGAAGGTTGTATCGAGAGGCTAAATTTGAATATACTCTCAGTGATTTGAATAATCCAAAAAAATTCCAGCATATGATGAAAATGATGAAATGGGAAATTATTTATTCTTGGTAAATATAGATGAATAATTTTTAGTTGTTCAAGAACCTTTAGTTCAAAATCTTGAGTCTAAGAAACCAAGGAATGAAATTTGAAAATTTTCTTTGATGGGGCCTCATCAAAGGATAGCTAGTGAACATGGATTATTTTTGTTTCACCTTCTCGAGAAAACCATTCTTTATCTTTCAAGCTTGATTTTGAAACAACAAATAATGTCATTGAGTATGAAGCTTTGATTTTAGGTCTTGAAGAACCGAAAAGAATGAAATTACAAAATGCCACTATTGTTGGTGAATCTGAATTAATTATCCATCAAATAAAAAACAAATGTCAAACAAAACATCCTAGGATGAGAGATTATAGAAATAAAATTTAGGATTTGATTGATAATTATGTATCAACAATAAATTTTATTGTAATTCCTAAGAATTCAAATCAATAAGTTGATTCATTAGTTGTGTCAGCTAGTCTTTTCAAACCACCAAATATTTTATCTTTAAAATATGATGTTGAAGTTCTTTATAAACCTTTCATTCTTGATAATAGAAAACATTGGCAATTGTTTGAAGATCACTTAGAAATTAGAAGATTCTTGGAAACAATAAATAAATCCTCCGTTGTAAATATTAATGTTGTAAAAATAGAAAAAAAAAAAAAGATGTAGATAAATAAACAAAATTGCATAATTTGATTTTTAATCATAATATTGTTCACTAAAAGAATAATTATATTCTTAGAGGTCTCTTTTTATTGGAATTTTTTTTTTATCATAATGATGCAGTAGTAAGGCCACCCCTTCAACCCAAAGATGAATATATTGATAAAATAAATATAAATATTGTTGAAGATCCAACAATGATTAAAATTTTCAAATCTTTACCCTCTAAATATAAACACAGATGCATTGAAATTTTCAAACAATTCAGTGATGTTTTTTCTTGCAATTGTCATGATTTAAAAACTTATGACACATCTATAATTGAACATAGCATACCATTGAAACAGGGAGTGAAACTTTTTAGGAAAAAATTGAGGCAAGTAAATCCAATACTTTTTCTTATGATTGAAAAGGAGGTTAAGAAGATATTAGATGCAAATATTATTATTCCTTTGAGATATTTTGAATGGGTGGTGTTGGAAGCAGGCCAAAGTGGAAAGAAGGATGATCGTGGGGAAAGAAAGCCTGCGTAAATTGAAGTAACAGCTGGAAGGAAACACAACAAGTGCATGCACAAGGAAAGCGACAGCTGGGAGGAAGAATAGCACGCTCGCATGGGAGGAAGACATAACATCGGTAGGGTTATGGTTTTGGTAATGTATCGTAAGCGGTTGAAGAGCCTGAAATGTATAAATATAGATACATAGGTATCATAGGGGGTTGGATTTTTGCATTATTGTTCCATCATAGATGTGTATGAGTCGATGCGATATGTAATGTTGTTATGAACTATTGTGTAAGTTGTTGAGCTAAGAGAATACAAGAGAAGGTAGAGCTTGAGGATTAAATCGCAGGCTGAGGAGCCTGGTGAAATCTAGTTCACCTCATAAAGATCTTACCCATCTGAGGAGAATTGTAAGCACGCGGCGTTGACATCTGTGTAATGTGATAAATGCATGCATATCTTTATTCGCTTTTTAGTAGTTAATTGTTGTTCTTAATGAATGAATGAGTTAGTATATTGCTATGAAATATGGTTGCGCTATTAAGGGAATAAGTTGTTGAAGGTAATGCATAGTCGCGAATAACAGTAGGTTGTAATCACAAGTTAGAGTAAATGGTTTAGAACCACGATCCCATATATCACACTCAATCCTGGGCTCTAAACACTTGAGTCTTACAACCACCCATTAAAGCTATCTCGGGTGAGACTGCGCAGCGCATTCTGTGCGTTGTGTTGCCTTCTGGTTTACTAAGAGGGCCCATAGTTTTAGAGGCTCTGATGGAAACCCGAAAGACATGAACCCTGGGTCAATAACTCAGACATTATAGAGGAATATTTAAACCAACAAATGGTTCTATTGCCATTGGTAAGCACAAGAGAGGATTGAGTAGATGAGATAAGTTGAAGATTTGTCAGACGCAGATCAAGAAAAGGTTAGGGTAGAGACCAATGAGCCAGTAGAAGGGAATGATGAGACCGTGGAACCCCACAAAAGCATAAATCGAAGGCTGGTTGAGAACTAAAGAGCTAGATTTTGCACAGAAAGACAATAGAAACCCTAGAATAACACCTCGCAAATATCTTGAGAAATACGTGTTTACTAATTTGCACGAAGTCTTTTTCAGTGATTTTCCACATCTACTACAGGAGTGGATACTAAGGTTGAAGGATAACCACACGATGAACCTGATTCAACAGTTAGATTGGACCCCAGTACAGATTGAGCAGTTACAACAGGTGAACAACAAATTCACCCGTGCAGTAGACTTTTGGCTTGACAGTATTATGGCAGGCTTCATAATAGAGTTTGCAATTGACACATTGAAGTCATACGATGCAGTAGAGCAAGAATTTCTACGTGGACCTCAAGGAAGGTACATTCGATCACTGTACACTTCTATTAAGATATTGCTATATAACAAAGGTGTAATGCCAATGGAATCAGATAGCTAAACTCCCCTGCATGCATGGGGGAAGGGGGATGCACTGACAGAGAGAGGAAATATGGAAGGAGGCAAAGATAAGAGCAAGAAGGAAGAGGAACGCTTGGACTCAATCATGATGAATGACAACTAGATCAAGTGTATCTTGGTGTCAACGGGAAGGATGCGTAGCGGAGTACCCTACCAATACAAGGTGAATACTAAGAAGAGAGTCGTATCCACGAGGGAAGGCTTGGCGAGTGATGAGGAAGAGATAGAGGATCTTCAGGCTGTGGAGTAGATTGAGGAAATCCTACACGCAACATATGAGAGGAAGACGAGAGGTCCAAGAACAGGAGGAGAAGGAAACCATCCTTTCCATATTAATGTCAGTGTGGAACCCATAAACCCATGTGTGACTAATAAACCAAAGAGAACACCACCATTTAGACAACTGAATTTCAGAGGAAGTCTGACAGCAGGAAGTACATCTACACAAGGAGCAACAACTGGAGGAGTCAGTTTAGGCAACACTAGTCAAGTATCTACACCACGCGGAGGAGGTATTAGTTCAGTATTCATAATGGCAGGACACGATCCCACCATCAGATTACTGAATTTCAAGGAGAAGCAACAGAAGACCCTAATAATAATTTGTTCATTTGTGCAAAGATCTAGGAAGAAAAATATATCACTGATGAAGATACCAAACTCACGCAACTAGCGATTATGCTAAGAGACCGTGCACTAGAGTGGTACATGAGTCTAGACACAAATAGTGCCCTTGGTATGACAAGGACACTGGCCGAGATTAAGAAGTTACTAATAAATGAGTTCCAAAATCCGAGCTCAGAGGATCAGTACATGAACGAGATGATCAAAATTAGACAGAAACTAGGAGAATCTGTATGGGAGATTGATCATAGATTCAAGCAACTGAAGGGAAAGTTAAAATACCTTATGAGTGATATGCAACATTGGCACTTGTTTTTCAACTCACTACTCCCACACTTAAAATACCCTTTACGACAACAAAAATTTCAAATGCAAGCAGAGGCTCTGTAGGCATCCTTGCAACTGGAAGAGAACCAGTACCAATAGATGGACCCAGCTATTGAAGAATTGAAGGAGGATTTGAAGAATCTAATGTTTCAGCTGAACCAGAATAAGAACAAAGACAAACGAGAAGTTGTTTGGTGTACCACATGCAGGACATAAGAACACCACAAGAACAAATGTCTAACATTCACATAGTATATGGTAGCAAGAATGCCAAGCCCGCTATCAATGGGAGGACTATGGTGCGAAATCTGCAAGAAATCAGGTCACGACCCTTATCACTGCATGATGATCCAGAAATACTAGACAGTCCAAAATAGTTCATATTGCACCTTTTGCAAGTCAGTGGGCCACGATGTTAAGGATTGCGGGACTATGGAGTTGATGCGAGAAAGAACATCAGATGCATACAGAGTGCATAAAGAAATTATGACTGAGCAAGCCGCACCGCAGTTTAATTAGGTTCCAGCTCCATACAACACTATGCAGCAACCATACAATAACACACATCCACCGTACAACCCGGCACAACCTTGGTACAATACCGCATAGTATAATCAGGGGCCTCAGTATAATGCATTGAGAGGTGATCGAGCAGGCTACAGAGGAGGAGGATGAGCCAGAGGAGGTTCCGGATGAAGTAGAGGACCAGTCACATGTCACAATTGTCAACAACTGGGACATTATGCACGGGAATGTCCACTTCCACCAACGACTTGTATGTATTGTCGCGCATCAGACCACAATACAAAGGAATGTCCGAAATTACTAGTAAAGATTCAGGAGAAGAGGAACCAAAACAATCAGAATGTTCAGTGGATTTCATCTGAAGTAAGGGATGAAGGACGGAACATCAATATAGTAACTCGTGGAGGAACAAAAATAGGAAATGACGCAGTTCGACAGGTACTAGCGTAGAACCAATGGGTAATGAATAAAATTGGACCAAGGAAGCAATTCAACGCGCAGAAGGAAAAGGAGATCTTTAAAGAGGCCAGATAAGAATTTCAGAAGGAGGACATAGCATTGACTTCAACTGTGCAGTAAAACAAGGAATCACCAGAGTACAAGATGCCGCCATCATTGGATCATACCAACGGGATGCAATCCATGGGACAAGTAAGTACAATCAAAGGCTTTTTGTAATCATGAGTAAAGGTATTAAGTGAACCATCAGCTGTGAAAATATTGCAAAACATACTAGAAAAATGTAGCAGTGAGACAGAAGAAAAGATAGAACCAAAAACAGTTAATCACCCACACACAAGAAGACGAACAAGTAGGGAATTTAGACAAAATGTTAACATTGGGGATTTCAATATGGGAGACATCATACTGGATCTAGGATCTGAGGTGAATGTATTACCAAAAAATACATGGCAATGCATGGGAGAGCCAACATTGGGATACTCAATTGTCCAATTGAAGCTAGCAAACCAGCACAGAGTCCTACCAATAGGTAGAATGAAAGGAGTGATAGTAGATCTTGATGGAGTGCACACTAAAGCAGATTTCGAAGTTATTGAAATAGTGGATGGCACAACACCTTACCCGACATTGCTTGGTCTGGATTGGGTGTTTGACAACCAGGCCATAATCAATTTGAAGACCAAGAAAATGATATTTGAGTCAAGAGAATACAGGTTCATCACCCCATTAGACCCATCAGAAGGGGAGAGGTTTGTATAACCTACTTACCTAGACTTAGAGGAAATCGACCAGTTGTACAAAACAACTATGCACGATGAGGATTACGTAAACCTAATTGTAGACGAGATACTTAGTTGGCAGAGTATTACTTCATGTGCAACAGACTTAGACACTGGTTTAGAGAACTGGCAACAAAGGCTACAGGAAGTTTCCATGAGAAGATGTGCACGAATAGACTGCGCGGTAAGATGGGTCGGAACAGAAACCAGGGAACCACCTAGTTTCCACAGAACAAACAACTTGGAAACATTCTTGATATAGTACGAAGACACAGTGTTAGAGAACTAGAGACTATTAGCACTTGATATAGCACTCAAGGCCACACCCACAAGATGGTGGGGCGCACACAAGGAGTCCATAACAAATTGGTACCAATGTAAGCAATTAGTACACATAAGGATCAACATAGAATAGAAAAACAACAAACAACAGAAATATGAAGGACAAGAGGCACCAGGGGAACACTTGGAGAAGTGAAAAATGTTGTGGAAAATGACACCACCAGAGGAATGGCCTCATCACTTCATACATACTCTAGAGGGCATACCAGCAAACTGGTATATAGACCATGAATTGTGCAAAGGAACTACGACCTGGACGACACTGCAACATAATTTTTCAATCACTTTCTCATTCGAGCATGAGAACCCCAACATAGATGCAACCCTTAAATGGATCAGAGGAGTAATATTCATCAAAGAACAAGAGTTAGAACTTATCACAGAAGCGCAACAACGAAATAAATAGACAGTCAAGGAATTGTTGGCATGTTACCATGTACAGGAGGAAGCAACGGATGAAAACGATCCGCGCGATATCCAGATCGAAGAAGCAGAAGGTGAAAGAGATGTGGAAGGCCCACCCATAGAATCTAAAGTCATTTCTGCGTTGATCAAGGTAAATAAAGTTAACATCGGGATAGCTGAGCAGCCCAAAATGTCCAACAATGGAGATTATTAGGATGAACAAACAATGGAAAGCATCACAAAGTTGTTGTGTGAATACAACGACTTGTTTCCTACAACATTTACAGAGATGAAGGGTATACCCAGAGATTTAGGCGAAATGAAGATACCACTCAGACTTGAAGCGAGACCTATTAGACAGTGACCATATAGATTGAACCCAATATATAAACAGAAAGTCAAAGATGAGATCAACAGGATGCTCGAATCCAGCATCATAGAACCAGTCGAGGAGTCAGAGTGGATAACTCTGATGGTAGTACAGGACAAGAAACAAGGAGGGATCAGGATATGTGTCGATTTGAGGAAGTTGAATGATGCATGCCTACATGACCCATTCCCTACACCATTCACAAATCAAGTGTTAGAGAATGTGGGAGTGCATGAAGCTTACTCATTCACCGATGGATTCTCAGGCTACTATAAGATCAAGATAGCACAAGAAGACAAATACAAGACCACGTTCGCAACATAATGGGGATCTTACCAATACATAGTCATGTCGTTTGCACTGAAGAATGCACCAATAATCTTTTCCAAAGTAGTCATCATAGCATTTAAAGAATTCATCCATCAATTTCTTGAAGTATACCTGGATGATTGGACAGTCTATAGTCTATTGAAAAACCATGTGGAAGTTTTACGAATGATGTTAGAAAGATGCAGATAGTGCCAGATATCACTGAACATCAAGAAATGCATATTTGGAACATCGTTTGGGATACTATTGGGCCACATAGTATGCAAACAAGGTTTATTAGTAGATCCGGCAAAGATCACAGTCATTGTTAACTTACCACCACCAAAAACAGTTCGTCAGCTAAGAGAGATGTTAGGACACACAGGTTATTATAGGAAATTTATCAAAGGATATGCACAAATCACTACACTGATGGAAAATTTGTTAAGGAAGGATACAAAGTTTCAGTGGAATGACGAGTGTCAACACGGTCTGGATACCTTGAAGGAAAATATGGTTACCACGTCGATATTAGTATTTCCATACTGGGAGAAGACATTCCATGTACATGTAGATGCATCTGCCATAGCACTTGGATCTATCTTGGTGCAGCCAGGAGCGGGAGACTTGAATCACCCGATATAATTTTCGAGCAGAAAGTTATCAGACTCAGAACGAAACTATAACACTATAGAGAGAGAAGGCCTAGCCATGGTCTATGCACTGCAGAAGTTCAGGCACTACTTATTGGGAAAACACTTTAAGATGTTCACAGATCACTCAACCTTGAAATACCTAGTCAACAAGCCAGTGTTGGGGGGAAGAATCTATCAATGGTTACTGCTATTTCAATAATTTGACTTTGAAGTAATAGTTAAACCAGGAAAATTAAATGCAAGACCTGACAACTTGTCAAGGGTCACAAATGGAGAAGAACCTATGAATTTAGAAGACAACTTTTTGGATGCACAGTTATTCTTAGTACAGATTGTTGATGAATACTTCACAGATATCATCGAGTACTTGAGTATAGGTACTGCACTGCAAAAATATAGCATCATGCAGAAGAAAAAACTGGTAGTCTACGCGGCCAACTATCAACTAATTGCAGGACAGCTATACAAAATGGGCGCAGATAGCATTTTGAGAAGATATGTCTTAGAGCACGAAAGAATAAGATTTTTAGCAAAATCCCACGAGGGAATAGAAGGAGGGCACTATGTAGGTAAATCTATCATGCAAAAGTTATTGCACGCAGGATTATGGTGGCCAACGATTCATGGAGATTCAAAGGAATATTGTCAAACATGCAATGTCTGTCAAAGGGTTGGTAAAACCAACAGAAGAGACGATATGCCACTACAACCACAAGTAACATTACAGGCATTTGACAAATGGGCAATAGACTTTGTGGGACCAATCAACCCACAAGAAAAAAGAATAGGGGCTCAGTATATTATCACTGCGACAGAAAACTTAACAAGATGGGTGGAAGCCGCACTAGTAAAGGATTGTAGTGCAAAAACAACAACACATTTTCTATTTGAACAAGTAATCACTAGATTTGGGTTCCCAAGAATTCTGATGAGTGACCAAGGCACGCACTTCATAAACAGTACCATCAGCGCGATGACTAAAGAGTTTGAAGCCCATCATCAGAAGAGCACACCATATCATCCATAGGCAAATGGCACAGTGGAAGCCTTCAACAAAATTCTGGAGAATGCGCTGACAAAGATCTATAACGTCAACAGGGATGACTGGGACCTCAAAGTGCCAGCAATGTTATGGGCATACAGGACTACATGCAAAAATTTGACAGGTCACACACCATTTAAACTGGTTTATGTCCAAGAAGCAGTGGTGCCATTAGAATGTTTGGTACCAAGCTTACTTGTAGCAGCGATCACACAAATGATAGAATGAGGCACAATATAGGAGAGACTGAATCAGTTACTAACCATGGAGGAAGACCGAATCTTAGCAAGATTACACCAACAAGTTCAGAAAGCAAGAGACAAATCTTGGCATGATAGACACATCAAGAAGAAAACATTCAAGGAAGGATATCTAGTATTGATGTATGACAACAAATCGTTTTAGCACCCAGAAAAACTTAGAATGCATTGGTTAGGACCATACGAAGTAAAATCTGTCATAGATGGAGAAGCTATACAGTTAAGAGATTTTTCAGCCATAGAAATCAGAGGGATGATCAATGGGAGCCGACTGAAGTTGTACAAGGACAGTCGACCACCCACTGTGCAGTAAAAATAAAAAAAAAATGAAAAAGAACAAAAAGGAAACAAAACAAAAGAGGGCGCAATGCACCAAAGGTAGAAAGACCACATGAATTTAGAAACACAAAGTCCACGAGGAGAAGGACAGTGGTCACATACAAAGGGAAACAAGCGGTAAAAGGAAAGTTGACAAAAGCAGGATGACATGACAGCACTAGGCAAAATTAAAGGACGGCAAGGACTGATGGGACACCACATTAATTGTTCCAACAAAACACAGCACAAAAGGAGTAATGGCAAGTATGAAACCATTGAAGATGCATTGAACCGACAATCAAGGTGCATTAAACCCTCAATCAAGAAAGCATCCTCGACAAGCTTCATGGGAAAGACATACAACACACGGGCAAGGGAGCCAATAGTCTATTCACGCAGAGAGAACAGACAAAGAACGACAGAGGCGAAATAACAAAAGAGAGTTCACGGATACCACAGAGCCCGTTCAAGTCCAACGGCCATTTGAAATTCACCACCATGGCACCGCCTAAGCAAACAGAAGCGAGCCAGATCACAAGGATAGGTGGAAGAAGGTGAACAACAATCATCGAAGATCATCAATATCGACGAAATCCCATCCCCAAAGATGATACCAATACAATCCACACCTATCCTGGAAGAAATACAAAATCCATCACTGGAGGGCATGAGCCAGGAGATACCAGTGAAAGTACAGGAGCCACAGAACCAAGGAACATAAACCCTAAAGGAGACGCAACCAGAACACACAAAGGCATCTCCAAAAGTCAATGGCACAATGCCAAATCTGACAACAACAATGGAGCCAGATGAGTCTCAAACGACCATCTCAAATCACCCAGTAGGGGAGACCGTTGAAGATGTCTTGGCTTGGTCAGAATGGTATATGGAGGAGCAACCGGAAGTCGCTGGAACTTCGAACCAGCCACCATAGCAGAAAGACAAAATACAGATATCAAGGTCACCTCATAAGAAACTGGCAGCATAAATTGTTCTACCACGCATACCAGTTGGGGTACAGGTAGGACCAGACTACTGGACCATGTCGGAAAGCTCAAATATTCAGACCACGATGTAGCAGACGAAGCTAAGTTTCCAGAACTTGCGAAGAGGGTCTTTATACAGACCACGGGCACAAATTGAGTTGGATAATCATTCAACCATCCATACCAGTGGGCAACTGGGCTAGAGAAAATGAGAATTTTAGGTCTTTTAGACCTACCACATTTTGGCAGAGGCCAGTACGCAAAAACATGCGTCAAATAGCTGCTAGAAGTCACACATGGAGGGGACATATGGCTAGACAAACCCATCCCCATAATTGTTGAGCTTATGGCACAAATAACAGGGTTACCAATTCGGGGTATGGATCCCGCATTGTTTCTGGATGACAAAACCAAGGAGAAATCGCTAGCAAAAGAGATGAAGAAGAAGTACGACACCGACAAGGGGACAAGAGGTATCATCATCAAATAAATCAACAACGCAACCACACAATTGGGCGCAAAAATCTTATCCTGCAAGCTGCTAAGAAAATCCCACAGAGAGGAAGTACCAGCTGGAGTTGTTGTAGTTGCAACCCAGTGCATAGAAGGCACCTCAATGAGTTGGGCACCATACCTATTGAACTTGTTCCTAGAGGACTACAAGGATGTGTAGGACCTAGGCACAAGGTTCCATTACTCATGGTTGATTACATTAATAGCCTTCATGGGATGGAAAGAACCAAGGTATGTAGTTTTTTGTATTAGACCAAAGCCTCAGGGAGCGAGGTATTTGTTGCTCAGAGCCAGACCAGAATCGAGGAGAAAGAAGGAAAACAGGTCCATTTTTTAGGGGTACCTACACGACCTACAGGAAGCCATCTCCACAATGTGGAGAATCACAGCAGAAGTTGTCGCGTGATATGCGAACATCGCCAATTTCTAGGCCACACAATAAATAAAGTGGATGCAGTCAAGGAAGGATCTAGCTAAACAGTGGCTACATATGTGCTATTGCAACACATAGTGTAAATTCTAACC
>ML797868.1:143444-156202 GCA_009831015.1 Picea engelmannii
GAAGTTAAGGTATTTCATGATACAAAGGAAAAGAAACATGGTTCACACATTCATAACAATTAACCGACATTATTAGTAAGTAAGCCAAGAAAACTCATACATACTAGTGTACATGCGCAAGAAATGCATGTATAGCTAGTACATACAAGTCTCGTTCATGTACTAATAATCAATAACTATCACCTTTATAGTGATTTATGTATGCATCCAATCCAATCAACAAGACTATTCATTTTATGAAAGAAAATAAACCAATCAAATGTTTGCGAAATCCTCTAATTACAATTATCTAGCTCAACAATGTTATTTAGACAATTGTAGTTTAGTTACATAATTACGAATATTCATATATATACACATTTTCTTTTCAGAAGGAAAAACAATAAATTCCACCATAAGACAAATCTCCATACACTCTCAACTATTTCTACTCATCCTTCCTCCCTAAATTACTTATATCTTCCATTCCTATCCTTCCTCTGTTGGACTATCTTGGAGCATCAACTATATTGACCTAACTCCAAATAAAATCTGTAAGCAGAAGTGTCACTATCTTGACCAAGCTTCCCCAGCAGGCAACTGACAATCATCATCGCACGTCTAGGGCAACATGAGCTAACACCGTCCTCCCATGACTTAAAGTTTTAGAGGATACATGGTGGGAAATGCCTCCACCCCTCCTAATCATAACTAGGGTCCACACCCTACAATGGAATATACAGTGGCACCGTGTTGCTGGGAGTTTTGTCATCGTTTATTCAGTTTTGGGCAATCTCATCACCTGAAATCCTGCACTAGTCCACATATCATAGCAATGTATCCAAACCAATATAATTTTCACATGCAAGGATTCATACCATATTGTTTGTCGGCCAGTGGTCATGTCATTCACTTTCATCATTATTATCCCTTGGCTATTTCATAGCCCATAACCTGCAGATTAGTCTGTAACACAAACTCATACATTTCTATGCATTATCATCATGTAATTGCATACAATCATAATTTCAATTTAGTATCTGTGTACCAACAACTTAACATCAAAGTTTTCAAGTTAGAAATAGATCTCATAATATCCCATAATTCAATTTCGACACCCATTCATAAAATTATCATTTACAAAATAGATTGCATCATATCCAAGATCATTCTAATAGCATTTAAACCTTCATAGGATTCTCATTCACACAATATATCGCATCATATCCATCATCATCAATAGCATTTAAACGTTCATAAAATTTACATTCACATAGTAGATCCCATTATGTCCATCATCATCAATAACATTTAAACATTCATAAAATTTACATTCTCACGATATATCACATCATATCCATCATTATTCAAATACATATAACATTCATAAAGGTTCATACGTCTTAAAAGTTTAAGTGTATCATTTAATAGTTTCACTGTGAATAAAAAAAAATATGTAGGCCTCAGGTAATCCTGGTTGTCTAAGTCAAAAGGTGGTGTTACATACACCCGACCTTCGAGAAACATATTCTCGAGGTGGTCAAAAAAGTGAGGGATAGTATCGTCGTAATGTCTTGGCGTCTTCCCAAGTAGCAGATCTTGGACTATACTTGTCCCATTGGACTTTAACTTGGTCTACCAGATGGTTCCTGAGCTATTGGACACTACGGTCTAATATGCGTAACGGTTCTACTATGAGGGTTCCCACGTCCGCTACCTGCAATTCCTTCCAATTTAGTTTATGTGATTCATCAACAACATAATGACGTAAAATAGATACATGAAAAACGTTATGATTTTTATGCAAGTGGGGTGGCAATACGAGACGATAGGCAATGGGTCCAATTTTCTCTTGTATTCTGAATGGTCCTATAAATCGAGGTGACAACTTTGTCCCCTTCCCGAACTGTATGCTACTCTTATTAGGCCTGATGCAAATGAAAACCTAGTCTCCCCTTCATAACTTCAGTCGATCCTGTGTGCACCTGCATAACTTTTCTACCTATCCTGTGCTTCCTTTAGTCTCTACCTAATTTGAATCACCTGTTCCTCCATCTCTTGAATCAATTCTAGCCCAACTATTACTCAGTCTTCTAATATATCCCAACTCAACGATGTTCTACATGGTCTTCCATACAGAGCTTCGTAGGGTGGCATTCCGATGGAGCTATGAAAACTGTTATGGTAGGCAAACTCTACCAAAGGTAGGTACTTCTCCCACTGAGTTTGATTATCCATGGCATACATCCTGAGCATGTCTTCCATGACTTGATTTACTCTCTCGGTTTTCCCATCTGTTTCAGGATGATAAGTTGTGCTTAAGTTCAAATTAGTCCCCAACGCTGCCTGCAAACTTGTCCAAAACCTAGAAGTGAATCTAGAGTCCCTATCTGAAATGATCTTCTTAGGTATCTCGTGCAAATGGATAACCTCACTTAAAAACACACGTGCCACATCAGTGACATCATAAGTGTCTCTTACCAGAATAAAATGAGCACTCTTGGTTAACTTATCCACTATCACAAGAATGGCATTGTGTCTATGAGATGTGAGAGGCAACCCCACAACAAAATCCATAGAAATGACTTCCCATTTGGACATAGGAACATCATGTGGTTGTAGGAGGCCTGCCGGGTGATGGTGGTCGGCTTTCACTTGTTGACACTCTAGGCACTTAGCGATGAAATGGACTACATCGTGCTTCATGCCTACCCAGAAGAAAAGCTTCCTCATGTCTGCATACATCTTCTTCACACCCAGATGTGCACAATAAAGTTCTCTATGGGCTTTCTTCTGTATGATGCTTCAAATATCCCCATCTTCAGGGATGTACATCCTTCCTCGATATCTTAATAGTCCGTCTGCTTCCAGGCTATATCCTTCATACTTTGGATCTAATTGCCTCCCACTCTGGAGGTTTGAAGTAACTTTTAAATACCAACTATCTCCTTGGAGTTGCATCAACACACGTTCCCTCAAATTGACCTTTAAGGGTACCAAGGAGAAGACACGTGGCCTCCTACTCAAGGCATCTGCGACCACATTTTTCTTCCCCTTGATGTATGAAATACCAAAATCGTACTCACTCATAAACTCACTCCATCGCCTTTGCCTGGCATTCAGATCCCTTTGAGTGAAGAGATGTTTTAAACTTTGATGGTACGTTTTGAGCTCAAAGTTTTTCCCCACAAGATAGTGCCTCCAAATTTTTAGAGCTAGCATTACAGCTGCCAAATCTAAATCATGAGACACGTATAGCTCTTCATGTTTCTTCAACTTCCTTGACGCATAAGCTATCACTCCTCCATCCTACATTAGCATGGCCCTCAACCCTTTCTTCGACGCATCCGTGCAGACCGTGAAGTCCTTTTCCATATCCGTCAATCATAGAATTGGTGCACTAGTTAGTGACCTCTTAAGCTCAATGAATGCACTATCACATTCTTCTGTCCATTCATACCTAACCCCCTTGCACTGGAAAGTGGTGATGGGTTTCGCTATTTTTTAGAATCCTTCCACAAATCTCTGATAATAACTTGCTAGCCCCATGAAGCTTCTCACCTTATGAGCATTTTTTGGCACTGGCCACTCCATAATGGCCTTTACCTTTTTTGTGTCCACAAAGATTCCTTCACCGGAAATGATATGACCTAAATAGTGGATCTCTTTCTGGAAGAAGGAACACTTCGACAAATTTCCATACAATTTGTTCTCCCTAAGGCAGGACAACACCACTCTCAAGTGTTCCTCATGTTCTCTTTCGTTCTTGGAATAGATGAGGATTTCATCTAGAAAGACTTGTACAAAATGGTCTAAGTACTTATGGAATACGTCGTTCATGAGGCTCATGAATACTGCTGGCACATTGGTCAATCTGAAAGGCACTACGACAAACTCGTAATGTCCAAACCGAGTTCAAAAGGCAGTTTTAGGAATATCGCCTTCCTTAATCCTTAACTGGTGATACCCTGATCGCAAATCAATCTTTGAGAATACTGTTGCTCCTTTCATCTGATCGAAGAGGTCATCTATTTGCAGCATCGGATACCTATTTTTCATTGTAGAATGGTTCAAGTCCCTGTAATCTATACATAATCGTAAGGATCCATCCTTCTTCTTTACAAAAATTACCGGTGCACCCCAAGGTGAAACACTGGGCCTTATTAGCCCTAAGTCCAGTAACTCTTTCAACTGCATTTGCAACTCACAAAGTTTCGGTGTTGTCATCCGATACGGAGTCTTGGAAATTGGTTCTGCACTAGGTTTTAGCTCAATAGTAAAATCAAGCTCCCTCTCAGGAGATAACCCTGGTAACTCGTTCGGAAAAACATCCTTAAATTATGACAATACTGGGTACTGATCCAATGAGGGTCCCTTCCTTTCATTCACTACTTCCACTACATATAGTCGACACCCTTGCCTCAAGCATCGCTTAACCTTCATAGTTGAGATAAAGCATAATGACACCTTTCTCCATACACCCTGGATCTCTATTGGTCTTCCTTCATCGTCGACACAAAGCACCCTTTTTGCAAAACAATCTACCAAATCTCGATGAGCTTCTAACCAATCCATTCCAATGATTAGATCGTACACCCCGAGAGCAGTGACATATACCTTCAACCTGGTAGTACACACACCCAGGTCTACTATACAATTATCAATGCTAGGTCCTACCACTTGTTTTTTCCCCCGAAGCCATCTCGACTTGTTTAAAGTCATCGTGCTCATAGGTTGCCAACCCACTCTTTTCTAATGCAGATGGTGAAATAAAACTATCTGTCGCACCAGAATCAAATAAAATCTTTACATTGATATGATTTAGCGTACCTGATGACTCCACCATCGTGGATTGATGCTCGGCCTAGCGATTATTAACCGCTGCCTAAATTTGGTGGCTACTACTTGCTCTTCCCATCGGGGCCTTTCCTTCTCTATGCACAAATCCTGATTGCAACTCTGGGTAGTCACACTGGTAATGGGGTCCTCCACATCCCCAACAGGTAACACGGGATTGAACCTGCACATTGTTAAGTGATTGTCTCTTATATGAGTTCCTTCCCCTGAAACCCCTACCCCTACTAGCTATTCCCTGAGATGGTTGTGGACCTGTCTGTGTCGTTGGTGATGAAAAAGATCCTACACTCGCTGCCATTGAAATCCCTACGGCTACTGTCCTTGGTGCGACTCTGTTACTGTTAGTGCAAATTCTTGCAAGATGGTGTTTTCTCCTAGTTTTGGGCCCCTAGTGTATATGCATTGAAGGGGGGTTTTGAAAACCAGACGAGTGTGTTTTATTCAAAGGCCGCAGCCATGAGTGATGAGCACAACCCACAGAAGAAGTCCTTTTCAGGCTTAAAATCAAGCGAGCAGGCAATTTGTTTTCAACGGAAAGTATTCATCGACAGAGAAAAACAACGGTCAGTGGGTAATTGCAGTCAACCGAGTCGCGCCAAGTATAGCATAGAAGTTTTTAAGGAATTGAACGGTTGGAATTCTCCGTGGAGCACTCGCGAAGTTACGAGGGCCATTGATCGCGATCAGTTTAAGCGTGAGATTATTTCTTAAACTCGGGGTTCGTGAGTTCGGAGGGTGGACAATATCCTTTGGTTGCGTGAGATTGTAAGTTACGAGAAGTGTCCAAAGGGGAGTCAACCATCGCTGACCATCACGTCTCGGGACTTCGCAAGGGGATAATTCCAAAGTTCGATACTCCATATCGTGAGGTCGCAAGTTGCGAGAGGCGCTAGCACTTAAGCCCTAGCCAACGGTTACATGTGGAGGGCGCTGACAAGGAAAGGAGCCAGACCCGTATTGCCATCTCGGGCATCGGGAGTTTGGAAAAGAGGAGCCGAGGGTCTTTGACCCATGAACTCACAAATCACGAAATGCAAAGAGCTTTTAATGTCGGGCCCACAGTAGCATCGAAAGTGTTATGGGTCATCTGATCAAGGAGAGGCATGTGATGCACGATTGGGCTATGTCGCCACCTCGCCTATCGTAACTTTGAAGCACAAGGATCAGCCTCCTCCTAGCTGCGAGATGCGAAGTGTCGAAGGTGTCCAGGATTTGGGCCCACAGTATCGTCGAATATGATCAGGGTCATCTGATCAAAGAGGGGTACGTGGTGAGTGATTAGGCTCGATTGCCTCTTCATGCATCGCGACTTTGAAGAGTGAGGATCAGCCTCCTCCTAGCTGCGAGACGCGAAGCGCCGAAAGCGCTCAGGAGTTGGGCCCACTTTCTTGGCACCCGGTCACAGAGGAACAGGCCTGGGGAAAGGCACTAGCGCACACCATATGATGAAGCAAGTCCCAAAACATCGACATCATCGCAACCGTCCATCCAGAGGGACACGTGGCACACGATTAGGCCATGTCGGCATTTCGGCTACTGGGACTTCCAAGGGTAAGGGTTTTTTCTCTTCCATTGCATTTCAAAACCCCGAACCCCAAAATGTCGAAAGTGCCTATGAGGATAAGTGCAAGGTCACGGCCCATGGTCACTCAGGGAAATAGAAAGAGTTGTGCAAAAGGGCCAAAAGAGCTAGGTTTAGTTGCAGAAGGGATCGCCACGATCTCCAGGTGCCAGTCCGACTTAGTCTCAACCCTGGTCCTTGCTAGGAGTAAATGGAGGTGGGAGGAGGTGGTTGAAATCTCTCCTCACTCATTAATTGTAAGGTATGGAGGATCCGGCAGGCAGTCTGCCCGAGACAGTCCTGTGTGCTGGTTTTCTTTTCAAAGAAGCCATGCCGAGTCCTCGACTAACCAGAGAAGTCTACACACGCTAACTCAGCATTTAATGGCTCAGCTACCCCCGTGCAAGAGCCATGCAAATTTAAGGTGGTGTATGACGAAGGATTTCCGTCCGAGTTTGACTAAAGGGATGCCACGCCTTGGAGATCCGAGCACGCCTCTATTGGGCGAATTTTTATGAGTATATGTACTCAGTTTTTGTATTTTTGAAAGGATGGATGGTAGAGCACAGCTCCCAATTGTAAAGATTTAATCCAGCCTCTGGTTCTCTGGTTATAGAAGAACATTTGAGACTTCTTGTTTAATGGTATCCAGCTCCTTCTTTTCCCCTTTTCCTCTGAATCTAAGATGTCGGGCATGGATGATCCAGTCGGGTGTTGCATTGCTATATTATGTAGGTTCGATATTATCAGTTCTACAATCTTTTTATGTTCATTTTGAAGTTTGTTTGGCTCTAAGAGGATCTCACAGCCGAGACTTTTCCTCTTTGTGAAGACTGCTGGAAGACCGGATGTCCAGAGCAGACTTTGTTTCTCCTCTTTCCCTCCAAATACTCACCACTATCATTATTACTAGCTTAAGTTAGGTCAAGACCTCATGTGTCACTATTGTTCTAGCCCAGTTTTCTGAGTTAGAACGATACTGTTCTAAATTTACTCCCATCTGATCACCCCTTTATAAACAAAATGTGACATAAAATGAAGGGTGTCGGGCTCTGCTCCTGCTACAATCCAGGAGTGACTTCCAACGCCAACATTTCTGGCGCCGTTGTCGGGGACGACGTTGAAGATTTTCCATGGGATTGAATGACATTGAGCCTCTGATTTTGAAGGTGCATCAGGCATCAGAGCCCTTAAAGATTGCTACTGTGCACCTGGCGACTCCACTGTGGCGAATCCAAGGTTTCCACATCACTGTTTCAGTTGTGGCTACTTTAGCACGCCTGAAAGCTGACCTAGAGGAGCTTTCTCGAGAAGGTTTTAGCAGATGCTTTCTCAGCTTGAGAAGCTTCCTGGGGTAACAAAAATGTAAGATCTGGCCTTTGATGGTGAACAAGGACCAGACATATTCAAAGTTGTGAGTCTTTCACCTGGTGACTCCATGATTCGAGGATCGATTGGTGACTCCACTGGTTCAGAATGGAGAAAATCCTAGCTCAGAGGTTTGATCCTTTTAATTTTTCTGCTATTCCTGGTTTTCCTAATGATGTCCCTTCTCTGAATGAATGGGGAGATTATTTGCCCATATTTAGGGAGCATGAAGAGGACAACCCTGCTCAGCATCTTTGTGAGTTTCATGAACTCATGCACCAGTGGGAGATACATCACGAGGATGTATTATTGAAGATGTTCATGTTCTCGTTAGTAGGGGATGCTCATGAATGGTATCACTCGTTAACCCCCACTAGCATTTCCTCACTCAGTGAATTTCATGTCCCATTTAAAAGGTGCTATCAAAGGATGTATTCCTCTGAGTTTATCTGTCATAGTTGTTGTGAGGAATGTGAGGACAGTGAGCAAGATATGGTTGTGCCTCTTGGAGGTTATGAGGACGGGAGAAGATATAGGAACGAGGACCCTGGGGAGGAGGAAGATGCTTTGGATGAAGCTTGGGAATTGGTAAAATCCCTCTCTGCCCAACTGGATAGGTGGGAAGTTAAACGTTATGGGGAGGTGTTTCCATCCTTTGAAGAAGATTCTCTTGGTATTTCTACAATGGATGATGAGGAAGACCCTAGGGAGGAAGAAGGTGCTCTAAGTAGGCTGATGGAGTAGCTGAAGTCCCTCTCTGCTCGACTAGAAAGGTTGGGATCTGAAGACAACACAGAGGATTTTCTAGTCCCTGAAGCAGATGTTCTTGACCCCCCTACTGATCATGATAGCATTGAATATTTCTGCATGGTAGAGGCCTTGCCATCTACTCCTGACGTGCCTATTGTCCCAAGCTTTGATGCTTATTTAGAAGAGAAGCAGCAGAGCCCCACACCGCAATTTGCTAACCAGAGGAGCAACCCACCTGCATATGACAGCTATGAATCAGATTTTGAGCTGGATATGCGGGATTTCTAGGGACAAACTTTAGAGCCTTATCCTCTATTCATTAAGCAAGAACATTGCGAGGAAATCAACCATCCTGAGCAGCAGTTGGAAGAGCATAGCTTTCCCATGGTCCCTATTTATGATGATTATGAATCTGATCCCTGGGAGAGTTATGAAGAGCAAGAAGAGGACCAAAAGGGGGTGTTTTTTACAGCCTACATAGAGGTCACTAAGCAGCCATTTGAAGAGCATATCTTTCCCACGGGTCCTGTTTATGACGATTTTGAATCTGACCTGGGGGAAGAGCTAAGAGAAGAGGAGAGAGAACCAGAAGAGCAGTTGATGGCACATATTATCTTCTGTCCGGAGCCAGTCAGCAAGCAACCACCGCTTGAGATCAGTGAGCCTAAGTCAGTTGCCCACCCACCTGTGCTTAGCAGAGATATTCAGCCACACTTCAATAACTGTATAGCAGAGGAGGCTGTCTGTCGCCCATTTTCTAGAGTTTGTCACTGGTCCTATGAGCCTGTGGAGGAATACATGGAGTTGTATTTCCTTCACAACTTGGAGCTGCTCTATTTCATGTCAACTTCAGCCTATGAAGAGGAGTTGAAGAGTGTAGCCATTTTGTTGTCACGGCTACACCATATATTGATGATCATTGACAGAAAGAAGGAGCTTCTATTCAGGAAGTTGCTTGAATGGATATGGTGGAAGTTTACTTTCACCTAGCCCCCATGTAAAGGATTTTATTAGTTTAGGACCGTACATAAATAAGCTCCTCGGAGCATGTTTGTTATCTTTTATTTTTCACTTATCAGCATGTATTTTAAGTAGGGTGTTTTGAGCTCAACTCCGTAGCCCAATAGCAAGGCACTGAAGCTGCAAATGAGTTCTTAGATCATCGCAGGGGCGTCTCTATCCCCCATGGAGCCTAATGTTAGTGCAAATTCTTGCAAGATGGTGTTTTCTCCTAGTTTCAGGCCCCTAGTGTAAATGCATAGAAGGGGGGTTTTGAAAACCGGTCGAGTGTGTTTTATTCAAAGGCCCCAGCCATGAGTGACGAGCGCAACCCACAAAAGAAGTCCTTTTCGGGCTTAAAATCAAGCGACCGGGAAATTTGTTTTCAATGGTAAGGATTCATCGACGGAGCAAAACAACGGTAAGTGGGTAATTGCAATCAACCGAGTCGCGCCAAGTATAGCGTAGAAGTTTTTAAGGAAGTGAATGGTCAGAATTCTCCGTGGAGCACTCGCGAAGTTACGAGGGCCGTTGATCGAGATCAGTTTAAGCGTGGGATTATTTCTTGAACTCGGGGTTCGTGAGTTTGAAGGGTGGACCATATCCTTTGAATGCGCAAGATTGTGAGTTACGAGAAGTGTCCAAAGGGGACTCAACCATCGCTAACCATCGCGTCTCAGGACTTCGCAAGGGGAGAATGCCAAAGTTTGATACTCCAACTCGCGAGGTCACGAGTTGCAAGAGGTGCTAGCACTTAAGCCCTAGCCAACGGTTACATGTGGAGGGCGCTGACAAGGAAAGGAGCCAGACCCATATCACCATCTCGGGTATCGGGAGTTTGGAAAAGAGGAGCCAAGGCTCTTTGAACCACAAACTCGTGAATCGTGAAATGCAAAGATATTTTAATGTCGGGCCCATAGTAGCGCCGAAAGTGTTCTGGGTCGTCTGATCAAGGAGAGACACGTGGCGCACGATTGGGCTATGTCGCAACCTCGCTTATCATAAGTTTGAAGCATGAGGATCAGCCTCCTCCCATCCACGAGACGTGAAGTGCCGAAGGCATCCGGGATTTGGGCCCACAGTATCGCCGAATATGATCAGGGTCGTTTGATCAAAGAGGGGCACGTGGTGCACAATTAGGCTCTATCAGCCTCCTCCCAGCTGCAAGATGCAAAGCACCGAAAGCACTCAGGAGTTGGGCCCACAGTCTTGGCGCCCGGTCATAGAGGAACAAGCCTAGGGAAAAGGCACTAGTGCACACCATATGATGAAACAAGTCCCAAAACATCGACATCATCGCAATCGTCCATCCAGAGGGACGCGTGGTGCACGATTAGGCCATGTCGGCATTTCGGCTACCGAGACTTCCAAGGGTAAGGGGTTTTTCTCTTCCATTGCATTTCAAAACCCCAAACCCCGAAATGTTGAAAGCGCCTTTGAGGATAAGCGCAGGGTCACGACTCGTGGTCACTCAGGGAAATAGAAAGAGTTGTGCAAAAGGGTCAAAAGAGCCAAGTTTAGCTGCAGAAGGGATCGTCGCGATCTCCAGGTGCCAGTCCGACTCGGTATCAACCCTGGTCCCTGCTAGGAGTAAATGGAGGTGGGAGGAGGTGGTTGAAACCTCTCCTCACTCATTAATTGTAAGGTATGGAGGATCCAGCAGGCAGTCTGCCCGAGACGGTCATGTGTGCTAGTTTGTTTTTTCAAAGAAACCATGCCGAGTCCTCGACTAACCAGAGAAGTCTGCACATGCTAACTCGACATTTAATGGCTCAACTACCCCCCTGCAAGAGCCATGCAAATTTAAGGTGACATTTGACGAAGGATTTCCGCCCGAGTTTGACTAAAGGGACGCCACGCCTTGGAGATCCGAGCACGCCTCTATTGGGCGAATTTTTCTAAGTATATGTACTCAATTTTTGTATTTTTTAAATGATGGATGGTAGAGCATAGCTCCCAATTGTAAAGATTTAATCCAGCCTCTGGTTCTTTGGTTATAGAAGAACATTTGAGACTTCTTGTTTAATGGAAGCCGACTCCTTCTTTTCCTCTTTTCCTCTGAATCTAAGATCCCGGGCATGGATGATCCAGTCGGGTGTTGCATTGCTATATTATGAAGGTTCGATATTATTAGTTCTGCAATATTCTTAGGTTCATTTTGAAGTTTGTTCATCTCTGAGAGGATCTCACAACCAAGACTTTTCCTCTTTGTGAGGACTGTTGGAAGACCAGATGTCCAGAGCAGACTTTGTTTCTCCTCTTTCCCTCCAAATACTCACCACTATCATTATTACTGGCTTAAGTTAGGTCAAGACCTCATGTGTCACTGTTGTTCCAGCCCATTTTTCTGAGTTAGAATGATATTGTTCCGAGTTTACTCTCATCTGATCACCCCTTTATAAACAAAACATCACATAAACTAATGGGCATCGGGCTCTTCTCCTGCTGCAATCCAGGAGTGACTTCCAATGCCAACAGTTACCATATGGAGGTGGCCTTGATCCCCCTCCCCTCGAAAATGTCCTAGGGGCCTTCCCCACGAATCCAGGATGATGCGGAAAGGAAGGTCTCGTACCTCTAGTTAAGTTCATGTGTTCCTCCGCATAACGCGCATTTTCCATAGCTTCCGCTACTGAAGACGATTTCCACATCCACACCATATCCCTTATCTTAGGGTTCAGCCCATAGACGAAGATTTTTGCCTGTCGTTGGTCATTATCCATGTATGAAACATATTTGACCAATTCCATAAACCTGATCTCATATTCTTCTGCGGTCCTGTTTCCCTGTACTAAGGCATGAAACACTCCTACCTGTTGTTCCTCATAGTAAGCTGGTAGATATTTCCTTTGGAACCTCTCCTCGAAAAGTTCCCAAGATACGGTGTCCGGGGTAAGATGCAGTTGTCTTTCCAGGTTTCCCCACCAGTTCAAGGCGTTGTATCTCAACTGAAAAATTGTTATCTTTGCCTTTGAGGTGGATGCATAGTCCCTTAAGGAAAAACACCTTGTCATGCCCTCCAACCATGCCTCGACACATTCACTGGCACGACCCTCGGAAAACTCTGAAAGTTTGATCTTCTACAATTCTCTAGTGATTTCTTCAGGTGGAGGTCCTCCCCCTGAATCCCTCGACGCTTCTGGATTACTCGTTCCAGATGGTGGGGGCTCCACTTCGATCCCTGTTGATTATCGCCCCTTTAAAGTCTCATTTATGGCCTCCAAAGAGCGCAGTATGAGAGCTA
>ML797868.1:165048-181621 GCA_009831015.1 Picea engelmannii
CAACACAGATAGTTGAAGGGCCAAAGAAGACAGGGACCCAGAAGGGTAAGAAGGAGAATACACAACCGACCAAGGAACAACAGAAATAGGTTGAGGGAGCGCAGGAGACTGCATTGAATCCCAACACACAGGAACCAGGGGGAAATAAGAGACCAACCACGCAGACAGGAGGCACGCGCAAGAAATAAAAGGCACAACGAACACCGCTAGAATATATGATCACATATGACGATAGGGAAATGATCACCAGAATGGTCCAGGATTGTCTAGCTGAGGACTTTGACCATGTTGCACGCCACAGGGACAAGATCCAAGAGGAGTTGGCAGACATGCGGAAACTCATCAAGAATATCAAGGAAGGACAAAAAACAAGCAGCAGGGGAATCAAACCATCAACATTGCAGACAGAAGGAAGAGTGCAAGAGGAAGAACGATAGTCAATCCAAGGGATATTGCAGCCACACGTAACATTCCATATCAACCCCAGTATGCTATGCATGGACAAAAATGTGGGGCAAACACCCTTGAAAGACTTAAGCCAAATCCAACTTGTGTTGACAAGGATACCATCAGGGGCATTACACAGGTTGCAGGTGAGCGTCAACCACGAGGTATAGTCTCGGGCATGCAAAGACTTAATTGAATTGAACCAGGCAACAAAGAAATGAGATGAACTAAAAATAGTCTACGAGAAGGCTAAATCTGAGACCGAGGAGGACAGGGAGCGCCTAAAAAGATTGGAGCAGAAAGTGGCAGGAACTTATGAGAAGATTCCATAGGCCGCACAAAGTGAGGAAATCTCAGCAGCATAAAAGATTGATTGGATTGTGCAAGAAATTGATCAATATCAGAAGGAGATGGAGAATCTCCAAGAACAACTCACAGCAACCACTCCGTCAGCAGCCAAGGAGCAAAGGAAACAGGAAGCAACAACACAGCTGCAGGAGATAGAGTAGTAGGTTAGCACAATAGTTGACTTATCTGACAAAGCAGCGTAGCTTTGGACAAGGTTGGAGGAGGATCCACAGGTCCAATGGTGGGACAAGCAAGAAGAAAGGATCAATGTAGCGATCCAAGAGCTCAAGAAAAAGAAGAAGACAATACCAATCCCAGAACGCGTCAAAGGGACGTAGGATATGAAGAGATTGTAGACAGAGCTAATCACTGTGAAAACCCATAAACAAGAGCCTCAGGCTCAAATGGAACCATTGCAGGAACAGGTAGCAGAAGTCCTAGCACAGATAGAGGAAGCTAAGACAAAGATAGCATAGACCCAGGCAGAATGTGCAGGATTAATCAGCGATGAAGTTGCAGTCCAGGTAGTGGACACAATCAAGGAGAAGACCGCGTAGGCGCTGACACAAGAAGCAAAGCTCAAGGAAAATATTCAGACAATTACCAAGGAGATCGAGGAAGCTCAGAAGAATTAGGTGGCTCGGGACGAGCCACATGTCAGTGTTGGGGTCCTGTTGGTAGTAGGTCGAAGTGGAAAGAAGGATGATTATGGGGAAAGAAAGCATGCATAAACTGAAGTAACAGTTGGAAGGAAACATAACACGCGCACATGCAAGAAAGCGTGCACAAGAAAAGCGACAACTGGGAGGAATAAAAACACACGCACATGGGAGGAAGACCTAACGTCATTAGGGTTAGGGTTTTGGTAATGTATTGTAAATGGATGAAGAGCCCGAAATGTATAAATATAGATACGTAGGTATCATAGGGTGTTGACATTTTGCATTATTGTTCCATCATAGATGTGTATGAGTCGATGTGATATGTAATGTTGTTATGAACTATTTTGTAATTTGTTGAGCTAAGAGGAGACGAGAGAAGGTAGATATTGAGGATAAGATCACAGATTGAGGAGCTTGGTGCGATCTAGTTCACCTCATAAATATATTACCCACCTGAGGAGAATTGTAAGTGCGCGGCATTGTAGATGCATAACTATCATAATAAAAAGAGCCAAGAGCCAAATCTTTGTGGATGTAGCCCAGGAGGGGGTGAACCATGGTAACATCTGTGTAATGTGATGAATGCATGCATATCTTTATTCTCTTTTCAGTAGTTAATTGTTGTGCTTAACGAATGAATGAGTTAGTATATTGCTATGAAATATGGTTGCGTTATTAAGGGAATAAGCTGCTGAAAGTAATGCATAGTTGCGAATAACAGTAGGTTGCAATCACAAGTTAGAGTAAATGGTTCAGAACCACAATCCCATATCTCACACTCAATCCTGGGCTGTAAACACATGAGTCTTACAACTACCCATTAAATATATCTTGGGTGAGACTGCGCAGCGCATTCTATGCATTGTGTTGCCTTCTGGCTTACCAAGAGGGCCGATAGTTTTAGAGGCTTTGTTGGAAACCCGAAAGACATGAACCCTGGGTCAATAACTCAGAGAGTATAGAGGAAGAGTTAAACCAACAGGTGGTTAATTTAGTCATTATGAGGAAAAGACTGGAGAAATTCATTTATGTGTAGATTTCAGGCATCTTAATTGAGCTTCTTTAAAAAATAACTATCATTTACCTAAAATGGATCACATATTACAAAAGGTAGTAGGTGCAGAAAGAATTTCTATGATGGATGGGTTTTTAGGATACAACCAAGTTGTAGTGAAGAGAGAAAATAAACATAAAATTATTTTACTACTTCATAGGGCACAATCATGTATGATAAAATGTCTTTTGGATTGATGAATGCAGTAACAACTTCTCATAGAGAAGTGGACATTTCTTTTGTTGATTAAAATGATAGATTTACAGTCATCTACTTAAATGATATGTTTGTCTTTTCTAAAACTAAGGAATGCCATATTAATCATTTACAACAAATATTCAAAAAATGCAAAAGATATGGGTTATCACTGAATCCTAAGAAATCTTTCTTCACCATGATAGAAGGAAAATTATTAGGAAATATTGTATTTAAGGAGGGGGTAAAAATTGATCCGGAGAGAGTTCAAGCAATTTAGAGTATAAACTTTTGAAGACATAGACAAGAGGTGAATATTTTCTAGGGAAAATTAATTTTTTAGAATATTCATATTAAAATTCACTGAAATAATATAATACATAACCAATATGATTTAAAAAGGCAGTGAAGTTAAATCGATATAAACATCAAAGTCTTATTCTTATAAAATTAAAATATCCTTAGGACAAGCACTCATTCTCATAAGCTCAGATTACCAAAAATATTTTATGATCTTCCCATTTTCCTCAAAGCATACTATTGCAACAATTTTATTGCAAAAGAGTATTAATGGATATGAGCAACCAATAACATCTTCCAGTAGAGCTCTTTGTAATGATGAACTTAAATACAATTTAATGGAAAACAAGTTTTTTCCTTGGTCAAAGTCCTGAAAGCATTTCATGACTATATGTTATATTCCAAAGTAATTGTTTTTGTTTCACATGTGATTGTAAAGGAAATTCTTGGGAAACATGATTGTGATGGAATAAGAGGAAAATGAATTGAAAAAATCCAAGAGTTTGACCTAGAAATTAAACCAACTAAACTAGTAAAGGGTCAAGGTTTAGTCAAATTAACGACTAATTTAAATTTTACAACTCTTAGAATTAATTAACTTAACATTTAATTTCATTTTGAGGATGACCTTATTCATGAGAATGCACATCTTTTAGAAATAACAGATTCATTGGAATCAACTCAGTGGATAGATGAAAAGTTTTCAAAGTCATCAAGGTATGGAGATATTATCTATTACTTGATAAATTTGGAATCCCCTCAACATTTGGGAAAATCTCAGTCTAGGTCCTTAAAATTGTAGAGACCTAAATTAATTAAGCCTAAAAAATTTCATAAATTTAAACAGATAAGATTACTTTGATGCATAAAAAATAAGTAATTTATTTCATTCAGCATATAAGCAGCAGAAATTTGAACTTATGAACAACAATCTAATAAATTACACAACAACCACATAACCCAGCAAATTCATAAATAAAAATACCTCTGCCTGATGCTAAATTCTCATTTATCTAGTTGTCCTCCCTGTTGCTCTGTCCAATCTCTGCCTGATTCTCTGACCAAACCCTACCCAAAACCGACTAACCACCCAGCCAGCTAGGAGCAGCCTATCCAACTCCCTAGCTCCAGGATTCCGTGAGGATTTCGGGCCCCCGATCCCAAAACTCCCAGCAACCTGGTGCCCCCTGAAACAATTCACCCAAACTCCAAACCAGAAAATGTCCAAACCAGGAAATACAGTCCTCCCCTCAAAATAATGCTTCCCCCCCAAATTTTCATAATCCAATCCTGTAAGCCTCTGCCCAGTCATATATCCCCCTCATTCACCACCTCCTCCTTCATTTAATGCCACCCACCTTATCCCTCCATTTACTACCTTATCCCTCCATTCAACACCCTATCCTCTGTCATAAGTAAATTTTCATAATGATTAAATTAAATTTATTAAGCCCTTTAATTCTTTACCCAAATCATTGAATGTGTTAAGTAATCAATTAATTAATTAATCGGCATTTATTAAACAATAAATAAATAATATTACTAATAGTTAATCATTACTTAACTAATACACATTAAGATAGTTAATTATTTAATTAACTATACTTAATAAACCCTATGCAAATATTTAACCAGGGTTGTTACATACACCCACCCTTCAAGAAACTTCGTCCCGAAGTTAAGGTATTTCATGATACAAAGGAAAAGAAACATGGTTCACACATTCATAACAATTAACCGACATTATTAGTAAGTAAGCCAAGAAAACTCATACATACTAGTGTACATGCGCAAGAAATGCATGTATAGCTAGTACATACAAGTCTCGTTCATGTACTAATAATCAATAACTATCACCTTTATAGTGATTTATGTATGCATCCAATCCAATCAACAAGACTATTCATTTTATGAAAGAAAATAAACCAATCAAATGTTTGCGAAATCCTCTAATTACAATTATCTAGCTCAACAATGTTATTTAGACAATTGTAGTTTAGTTACATAATTACGAATATTCATATATATACACATTTTCTTTTCAGAAGGAAAAACAATAAATTCCACCATAAGACAAATCTCCATACACTCTCAACTATTTCTACTCATCCTTCCTCCCTAAATTACTTATATCTTCCATTCCTATCCTTCCTCTGTTGGACTATCTTGGAGCATCAACTATATTGACCTAACTCCAAATAAAATCTGTAAGCAGAAGTGTCACTATCTTGACCAAGCTTCCCCAGCAGGCAACTGACAATCATCATCGCACGTCTAGGGCAACATGAGCTAACACCGTCCTCCCATGACTTAAAGTTTTAGAGGATACATGGTGGGAAATGCCTCCACCCCTCCTAATCATAACTAGGGTCCACACCCTACAATGGAATATACAGTGGCACCGTGTTGCTGGGAGTTTTGTCATCGTTTATTCAGTTTTGGGCAATCTCATCACCTGAAATCCTGCACTAGTCCACATATCATAGCAATGTATCCAAACCAATATAATTTTCACATGCAAGGATTCATACCATATTGTTTGTCGGCCAGTGGTCATGTCATTCACTTTCATCATTATTATCCCTTGGCTATTTCATAGCCCATAACCTGCAGATTAGTCTGTAACACAAACTCATACATTTCTATGCATTATCATCATGTAATTGCATACAATCATAATTTCAATTTAGTATCTGTGTACCAACAACTTAACATCAAAGTTTTCAAGTTAGAAATAGATCTCATAATATCCCATAATTCAATTTCGACACCCATTCATAAAATTATCATTTACAAAATAGATTGCATCATATCCAAGATCATTCTAATAGCATTTAAACCTTCATAGGATTCTCATTCACACAATATATCGCATCATATCCATCATCATCAATAGCATTTAAACGTTCATAAAATTTACATTCACATAGTAGATCCCATTATGTCCATCATCATCAATAACATTTAAACATTCATAAAATTTACATTCTCACGATATATCACATCATATCCATCATTATTCAAATACATATAACATTCATAAAGGTTCATACGTCTTAAAAGTTTAAGTGTATCATTTAATAGTTTCACTGTGAATAAAAAAAAATATGTAGGCCTCAGGTAATCCTGGTTGTCTAAGTCAAAAGGTGGTGTTACATACACCCGACCTTCGAGAAACATATTCTCGAGGTGGTCAAAAAAGTGAGGGATAGTATCGTCGTAATGTCTTGGCGTCTTCCCAAGTAGCAGATCTTGGACTATACTTGTCCCATTGGACTTTAACTTGGTCTACCAGATGGTTCCTGAGCTATTGGACACTACGGTCTAATATGCGTAACGGTTCTACTATGAGGGTTCCCACGTCCGCTACCTGCAATTCCTTCCAATTTAGTTTATGTGATTCATCAACAACATAATGACGTAAAATAGATACATGAAAAACGTTATGATTTTTATGCAAGTGGGGTGGCAATACGAGACGATAGGCAATGGGTCCAATTTTCTCTTGTATTCTGAATGGTCCTATAAATCGAGGTGACAACTTTGTCCCCTTCCCGAACTGTATGCTACTCTTATTAGGCCTGATGCAAATGAAAACCTAGTCTCCCCTTCATAACTTCAGTCGATCCTGTGTGCACCTGCATAACTTTTCTACCTATCCTGTGCTTCCTTTAGTCTCTACCTAATTTGAATCACCTGTTCCTCCATCTCTTGAATCAATTCTAGCCCAACTATTACTCAGTCTTCTAATATATCCCAACTCAACGATGTTCTACATGGTCTTCCATACAGAGCTTCGTAGGGTGGCATTCCGATGGAGCTATGAAAACTGTTATGGTAGGCAAACTCTACCAAAGGTAGGTACTTCTCCCACTGAGTTTGATTATCCATGGCATACATCCTGAGCATGTCTTCCATGACTTGATTTACTCTCTCGGTTTTCCCATCTGTTTCAGGATGATAAGTTGTGCTTAAGTTCAAATTAGTCCCCAACGCTGCCTGCAAACTTGTCCAAAACCTAGAAGTGAATCTAGAGTCCCTATCTGAAATGATCTTCTTAGGTATCTCGTGCAAATGGATAACCTCACTTAAAAACACACGTGCCACATCAGTGACATCATAAGTGTCTCTTACCAGAATAAAATGAGCACTCTTGGTTAACTTATCCACTATCACAAGAATGGCATTGTGTCTATGAGATGTGAGAGGCAACCCCACAACAAAATCCATAGAAATGACTTCCCATTTGGACATAGGAACATCATGTGGTTGTAGGAGGCCTGCCGGGTGATGGTGGTCGGCTTTCACTTGTTGACACTCTAGGCACTTAGCGATGAAATGGACTACATCGTGCTTCATGCCTACCCAGAAGAAAAGCTTCCTCATGTCTGCATACATCTTCTTCACACCCAGATGTGCACAATAAAGTTCTCTATGGGCTTTCTTCTGTATGATGCTTCAAATATCCCCATCTTCAGGGATGTACATCCTTCCTCGATATCTTAATAGTCCGTCTGCTTCCAGGCTATATCCTTCATACTTTGGATCTAATTGCCTCCCACTCTGGAGGTTTGAAGTAACTTTTAAATACCAACTATCTCCTTGGAGTTGCATCAACACACGTTCCCTCAAATTGACCTTTAAGGGTACCAAGGAGAAGACACGTGGCCTCCTACTCAAGGCATCTGCGACCACATTTTTCTTCCCCTTGATGTATGAAATACCAAAATCGTACTCACTCATAAACTCACTCCATCGCCTTTGCCTGGCATTCAGATCCCTTTGAGTGAAGAGATGTTTTAAACTTTGATGGTACGTTTTGAGCTCAAAGTTTTTCCCCACAAGATAGTGCCTCCAAATTTTTAGAGCTAGCATTACAGCTGCCAAATCTAAATCATGAGACACGTATAGCTCTTCATGTTTCTTCAACTTCCTTGACGCATAAGCTATCACTCCTCCATCCTACATTAGCATGGCCCTCAACCCTTTCTTCGACGCATCCGTGCAGACCGTGAAGTCCTTTTCCATATCCGTCAATCATAGAATTGGTGCACTAGTTAGTGACCTCTTAAGCTCAATGAATGCACTATCACATTCTTCTGTCCATTCATACCTAACCCCCTTGCACTGGAAAGTGGTGATGGGTTTCGCTATTTTTTAGAATCCTTCCACAAATCTCTGATAATAACTTGCTAGCCCCATGAAGCTTCTCACCTTATGAGCATTTTTTGGCACTGGCCACTCCATAATGGCCTTTACCTTTTTTGTGTCCACAAAGATTCCTTCACCGGAAATGATATGACCTAAATAGTGGATCTCTTTCTGGAAGAAGGAACACTTCGACAAATTTCCATACAATTTGTTCTCCCTAAGGCAGGACAACACCACTCTCAAGTGTTCCTCATGTTCTCTTTCGTTCTTGGAATAGATGAGGATTTCATCTAGAAAGACTTGTACAAAATGGTCTAAGTACTTATGGAATACGTCGTTCATGAGGCTCATGAATACTGCTGGCACATTGGTCAATCTGAAAGGCACTACGACAAACTCGTAATGTCCAAACCGAGTTCAAAAGGCAGTTTTAGGAATATCGCCTTCCTTAATCCTTAACTGGTGATACCCTGATCGCAAATCAATCTTTGAGAATACTGTTGCTCCTTTCATCTGATCGAAGAGGTCATCTATTTGCAGCATCGGATACCTATTTTTCATTGTAGAATGGTTCAAGTCCCTGTAATCTATACATAATCGTAAGGATCCATCCTTCTTCTTTACAAAAATTACCGGTGCACCCCAAGGTGAAACACTGGGCCTTATTAGCCCTAAGTCCAGTAACTCTTTCAACTGCATTTGCAACTCACAAAGTTTCGGTGTTGTCATCCGATACGGAGTCTTGGAAATTGGTTCTGCACTAGGTTTTAGCTCAATAGTAAAATCAAGCTCCCTCTCAGGAGATAACCCTGGTAACTCGTTCGGAAAAACATCCTTAAATTATGACAATACTGGGTACTGATCCAATGAGGGTCCCTTCCTTTCATTCACTACTTCCACTACATATAGTCGACACCCTTGCCTCAAGCATCGCTTAACCTTCATAGTTGAGATAAAGCATAATGACACCTTTCTCCATACACCCTGGATCTCTATTGGTCTTCCTTCATCGTCGACACAAAGCACCCTTTTTGCAAAACAATCTACCAAATCTCGATGAGCTTCTAACCAATCCATTCCAATGATTAGATCGTACACCCCGAGAGCAGTGACATATACCTTCAACCTGGTAGTACACACACCCAGGTCTACTATACAATTATCAATGCTAGGTCCTACCACTTGTTTTTTCCCCCGAAGCCATCTCGACTTGTTTAAAGTCATCGTGCTCATAGGTTGCCAACCCACTCTTTTCTAATGCAGATGGTGAAATAAAACTATCTGTCGCACCAGAATCAAATAAAATCTTTACATTGATATGATTTAGCGTACCTGATGACTCCACCATCGTGGATTGATGCTCGGCCTAGCGATTATTAACCGCTGCCTAAATTTGGTGGCTACTACTTGCTCTTCCCATCGGGGCCTTTCCTTCTCTATGCACAAATCCTGATTGCAACTCTGGGTAGTCACACTGGTAATGGGGTCCTCCACATCCCCAACAGGTAACACGGGATTGAACCTGCACATTGTTAAGTGATTGTCTCTTATATGAGTTCCTTCCCCTGAAACCCCTACCCCTACTAGCTATTCCCTGAGATGGTTGTGGACCTGTCTGTGTCGTTGGTGATGAAAAAGATCCTACACTCGCTGCCATTGAAATCCCTACGGCTACTGTCCTTGGTGCGACTCTGTTACTGTTAGTGCAAATTCTTGCAAGATGGTGTTTTCTCCTAGTTTTGGGCCCCTAGTGTATATGCATTGAAGGGGGGTTTTGAAAACCAGACGAGTGTGTTTTATTCAAAGGCCGCAGCCATGAGTGATGAGCACAACCCACAGAAGAAGTCCTTTTCAGGCTTAAAATCAAGCGAGCAGGCAATTTGTTTTCAACGGAAAGTATTCATCGACAGAGAAAAACAACGGTCAGTGGGTAATTGCAGTCAACCGAGTCGCGCCAAGTATAGCATAGAAGTTTTTAAGGAATTGAACGGTTGGAATTCTCCGTGGAGCACTCGCGAAGTTACGAGGGCCATTGATCGCGATCAGTTTAAGCGTGAGATTATTTCTTAAACTCGGGGTTCGTGAGTTCGGAGGGTGGACAATATCCTTTGGTTGCGTGAGATTGTAAGTTACGAGAAGTGTCCAAAGGGGAGTCAACCATCGCTGACCATCACGTCTCGGGACTTCGCAAGGGGATAATTCCAAAGTTCGATACTCCATATCGTGAGGTCGCAAGTTGCGAGAGGCGCTAGCACTTAAGCCCTAGCCAACGGTTACATGTGGAGGGCGCTGACAAGGAAAGGAGCCAGACCCGTATTGCCATCTCGGGCATCGGGAGTTTGGAAAAGAGGAGCCGAGGGTCTTTGACCCATGAACTCACAAATCACGAAATGCAAAGAGCTTTTAATGTCGGGCCCACAGTAGCATCGAAAGTGTTATGGGTCATCTGATCAAGGAGAGGCATGTGATGCACGATTGGGCTATGTCGCCACCTCGCCTATCGTAACTTTGAAGCACAAGGATCAGCCTCCTCCTAGCTGCGAGATGCGAAGTGTCGAAGGTGTCCAGGATTTGGGCCCACAGTATCGTCGAATATGATCAGGGTCATCTGATCAAAGAGGGGTACGTGGTGAGTGATTAGGCTCGATTGCCTCTTCATGCATCGCGACTTTGAAGAGTGAGGATCAGCCTCCTCCTAGCTGCGAGACGCGAAGCGCCGAAAGCGCTCAGGAGTTGGGCCCACTTTCTTGGCACCCGGTCACAGAGGAACAGGCCTGGGGAAAGGCACTAGCGCACACCATATGATGAAGCAAGTCCCAAAACATCGACATCATCGCAACCGTCCATCCAGAGGGACACGTGGCACACGATTAGGCCATGTCGGCATTTCGGCTACTGGGACTTCCAAGGGTAAGGGTTTTTTCTCTTCCATTGCATTTCAAAACCCCGAACCCCAAAATGTCGAAAGTGCCTATGAGGATAAGTGCAAGGTCACGGCCCATGGTCACTCAGGGAAATAGAAAGAGTTGTGCAAAAGGGCCAAAAGAGCTAGGTTTAGTTGCAGAAGGGATCGCCACGATCTCCAGGTGCCAGTCCGACTTAGTCTCAACCCTGGTCCTTGCTAGGAGTAAATGGAGGTGGGAGGAGGTGGTTGAAATCTCTCCTCACTCATTAATTGTAAGGTATGGAGGATCCGGCAGGCAGTCTGCCCGAGACAGTCCTGTGTGCTGGTTTTCTTTTCAAAGAAGCCATGCCGAGTCCTCGACTAACCAGAGAAGTCTACACACGCTAACTCAGCATTTAATGGCTCAGCTACCCCCGTGCAAGAGCCATGCAAATTTAAGGTGGTGTATGACGAAGGATTTCCGTCCGAGTTTGACTAAAGGGATGCCACGCCTTGGAGATCCGAGCACGCCTCTATTGGGCGAATTTTTATGAGTATATGTACTCAGTTTTTGTATTTTTGAAAGGATGGATGGTAGAGCACAGCTCCCAATTGTAAAGATTTAATCCAGCCTCTGGTTCTCTGGTTATAGAAGAACATTTGAGACTTCTTGTTTAATGGTATCCAGCTCCTTCTTTTCCCCTTTTCCTCTGAATCTAAGATGTCGGGCATGGATGATCCAGTCGGGTGTTGCATTGCTATATTATGTAGGTTCGATATTATCAGTTCTACAATCTTTTTATGTTCATTTTGAAGTTTGTTTGGCTCTAAGAGGATCTCACAGCCGAGACTTTTCCTCTTTGTGAAGACTGCTGGAAGACCGGATGTCCAGAGCAGACTTTGTTTCTCCTCTTTCCCTCCAAATACTCACCACTATCATTATTACTAGCTTAAGTTAGGTCAAGACCTCATGTGTCACTATTGTTCTAGCCCAGTTTTCTGAGTTAGAACGATACTGTTCTAAATTTACTCCCATCTGATCACCCCTTTATAAACAAAATGTGACATAAAATGAAGGGTGTCGGGCTCTGCTCCTGCTACAATCCAGGAGTGACTTCCAACGCCAACATTTCTGGCGCCGTTGTCGGGGACGACGTTGAAGATTTTCCATGGGATTGAATGACATTGAGCCTCTGATTTTGAAGGTGCATCAGGCATCAGAGCCCTTAAAGATTGCTACTGTGCACCTGGCGACTCCACTGTGGCGAATCCAAGGTTTCCACATCACTGTTTCAGTTGTGGCTACTTTAGCACGCCTGAAAGCTGACCTAGAGGAGCTTTCTCGAGAAGGTTTTAGCAGATGCTTTCTCAGCTTGAGAAGCTTCCTGGGGTAACAAAAATGTAAGATCTGGCCTTTGATGGTGAACAAGGACCAGACATATTCAAAGTTGTGAGTCTTTCACCTGGTGACTCCATGATTCGAGGATCGATTGGTGACTCCACTGGTTCAGAATGGAGAAAATCCTAGCTCAGAGGTTTGATCCTTTTAATTTTTCTGCTATTCCTGGTTTTCCTAATGATGTCCCTTCTCTGAATGAATGGGGAGATTATTTGCCCATATTTAGGGAGCATGAAGAGGACAACCCTGCTCAGCATCTTTGTGAGTTTCATGAACTCATGCACCAGTGGGAGATACATCACGAGGATGTATTATTGAAGATGTTCATGTTCTCGTTAGTAGGGGATGCTCATGAATGGTATCACTCGTTAACCCCCACTAGCATTTCCTCACTCAGTGAATTTCATGTCCCATTTAAAAGGTGCTATCAAAGGATGTATTCCTCTGAGTTTATCTGTCATAGTTGTTGTGAGGAATGTGAGGACAGTGAGCAAGATATGGTTGTGCCTCTTGGAGGTTATGAGGACGGGAGAAGATATAGGAACGAGGACCCTGGGGAGGAGGAAGATGCTTTGGATGAAGCTTGGGAATTGGTAAAATCCCTCTCTGCCCAACTGGATAGGTGGGAAGTTAAACGTTATGGGGAGGTGTTTCCATCCTTTGAAGAAGATTCTCTTGGTATTTCTACAATGGATGATGAGGAAGACCCTAGGGAGGAAGAAGGTGCTCTAAGTAGGCTGATGGAGTAGCTGAAGTCCCTCTCTGCTCGACTAGAAAGGTTGGGATCTGAAGACAACACAGAGGATTTTCTAGTCCCTGAAGCAGATGTTCTTGACCCCCCTACTGATCATGATAGCATTGAATATTTCTGCATGGTAGAGGCCTTGCCATCTACTCCTGACGTGCCTATTGTCCCAAGCTTTGATGCTTATTTAGAAGAGAAGCAGCAGAGCCCCACACCGCAATTTGCTAACCAGAGGAGCAACCCACCTGCATATGACAGCTATGAATCAGATTTTGAGCTGGATATGCGGGATTTCTAGGGACAAACTTTAGAGCCTTATCCTCTATTCATTAAGCAAGAACATTGCGAGGAAATCAACCATCCTGAGCAGCAGTTGGAAGAGCATAGCTTTCCCATGGTCCCTATTTATGATGATTATGAATCTGATCCCTGGGAGAGTTATGAAGAGCAAGAAGAGGACCAAAAGGGGGTGTTTTTTACAGCCTACATAGAGGTCACTAAGCAGCCATTTGAAGAGCATATCTTTCCCACGGGTCCTGTTTATGACGATTTTGAATCTGACCTGGGGGAAGAGCTAAGAGAAGAGGAGAGAGAACCAGAAGAGCAGTTGATGGCACATATTATCTTCTGTCCGGAGCCAGTCAGCAAGCAACCACCGCTTGAGATCAGTGAGCCTAAGTCAGTTGCCCACCCACCTGTGCTTAGCAGAGATATTCAGCCACACTTCAATAACTGTATAGCAGAGGAGGCTGTCTGTCGCCCATTTTCTAGAGTTTGTCACTGGTCCTATGAGCCTGTGGAGGAATACATGGAGTTGTATTTCCTTCACAACTTGGAGCTGCTCTATTTCATGTCAACTTCAGCCTATGAAGAGGAGTTGAAGAGTGTAGCCATTTTGTTGTCACGGCTACACCATATATTGATGATCATTGACAGAAAGAAGGAGCTTCTATTCAGGAAGTTGCTTGAATGGATATGGTGGAAGTTTACTTTCACCTAGCCCCCATGTAAAGGATTTTATTAGTTTAGGACCGTACATAAATAAGCTCCTCGGAGCATGTTTGTTATCTTTTATTTTTCACTTATCAGCATGTATTTTAAGTAGGGTGTTTTGAGCTCAACTCCGTAGCCCAATAGCAAGGCACTGAAGCTGCAAATGAGTTCTTAGATCATCGCAGGGGCGTCTCTATCCCCCATGGAGCCTAATGTTAGTGCAAATTCTTGCAAGATGGTGTTTTCTCCTAGTTTCAGGCCCCTAGTGTAAATGCATAGAAGGGGGGTTTTGAAAACCGGTCGAGTGTGTTTTATTCAAAGGCCCCAGCCATGAGTGACGAGCGCAACCCACAAAAGAAGTCCTTTTCGGGCTTAAAATCAAGCGACCGGGAAATTTGTTTTCAATGGTAAGGATTCATCGACGGAGCAAAACAACGGTAAGTGGGTAATTGCAATCAACCGAGTCGCGCCAAGTATAGCGTAGAAGTTTTTAAGGAAGTGAATGGTCAGAATTCTCCGTGGAGCACTCGCGAAGTTACGAGGGCCGTTGATCGAGATCAGTTTAAGCGTGGGATTATTTCTTGAACTCGGGGTTCGTGAGTTTGAAGGGTGGACCATATCCTTTGAATGCGCAAGATTGTGAGTTACGAGAAGTGTCCAAAGGGGACTCAACCATCGCTAACCATCGCGTCTCAGGACTTCGCAAGGGGAGAATGCCAAAGTTTGATACTCCAACTCGTGAGGTCACGAGTTGCAAGAGGTGCTAGCACTTAAGCCCTAGCCAACGGTTACATGTGGAGGGCGCTGACAAGGAAAGGAGCCAGGCCCATATCGCCATCTCGGGTATCGAGAGTTTGGAAAAGAGGAGCCAAGGCTCTTTGAACCACAAACTCGTGAATCGTGAAATGCAAAGAGATTTTAATGTCGGGCCCATAGTAGCGCCGAAAGTGTTCTGGGCCATCTGATCAAGGAGAGACACGTGGCGCACGATTGGGCTATGTCACCACCTCGCTTATCATAAGTTTGAAGCATGAGGATCAGCCTCCTCCCAGCCACGATACGCGAAGTGCCGAAGGCGTCCGGGATTTGGGCCCACAGTATCGCCGAATATGATCAGGGTCGTTTCATCAAAGAGGGGCACGTGGTGCACAATTAGGCTCTATCAGCCTCCTCCCAGCTGCAAGATGCAAAGCGCCGAAAGCACTCAGGAGTTGGGCCCACGGTCTTGGCGCCCGGTCATAGAGGAACAAGCCTGGGTAAAAGGCGCTAGTGCACACCATATGATGAAACAAGTCCCAAAACATCGACATCATCGCAACCGTCCATCCAGAGGGACGTGTGGTGCACGATTAGGCCATGTCGGCATTTCGGCTACCGAGACTTCCAAGGGTAAGGGGTTTTTCTCTTCCATTGCATTTCAAAACCCCAAACCCCAAAATGTTGAAAGCGCCTTTGAGGATAAGCGCAGGGTCACAACCCGTGGTCACTCAGGGAAATAGAAAGAGTTGTCAAAAAGGGTCAAAAGAGCCAAGTTTAGCTGCAGAAGGGATCGTCGCGATCTCCAGGTGCCAGTCCGACTCGGTCTCAACCTTGGTCCCTGCCAGGAGTAAATGGAGGTGGGAGGAGGTGGTTGAAACCTCTCCTCACTCATTAATTGTAAGGTATGGAGGATCCGGCAGGCAGTCTTCCCGAGACGGTCCTGTGTGCTAGTTTGTTTTTTCAAAGAAACCATGTCGAGTCCTCGACTAACCAGAGAAGTCTGCACATGCTAACTCGACATTTAATGGCTCAACTACCCCCCTGCAAGAGCCATGAAAAGTTAAGGTGACGTTTGACGAAGGATTTCCGTCCAAGTTTGACTAAAGGGATGCCATGCCTTGGAGGTCCGAGCACGCCTCTATTGGGCGAATTTTTCTAAGTATATGTACTCAATTTTTGTATTTTTTAAATGATGGATGGTAGAGCATAGCTCCCAATTGTAAAGATTTAATCCAGCCTCCGGTTCTTTGGTTATAGAAGAACATTTGAGACTTCTTGTTTAATGGAAGCCGACTCCTTATTTTCCTCTTTTCCTCTGAATCTAAGATCCCGGGTGTTAACTCCCAAAATAGCACCATTATTTTGCTAACTTGTCACAAAGGTTCGATTAGAGTTTTTGAATTGCGAATGGAAAAATGAAACTTAACCTTGCAGGCAACTTTTCGATCCCTTCCTGAGCTCCAAATTAAGATCTGATGACACCATTTGAAAGTTGAGATTCTGTAGATGTCGATCGACTATTCATATGTGAAAAATGGATTTTTTATGACCGAGAAATTCAATTTTGAAAATCTGTCCGCTTTCAACAGCACATAAGGCAGAATTTTTTACCCGTTAGCTGTTGAAAGTGGCGCTT
>ML797869.1:70001-80433 GCA_009831015.1 Picea engelmannii
TCAGAAAATTGGTTTATGGGTTGTTTGGTGACAATATAGAGATGATGATGGTTCACTGTGATAATCAAAGTTGCATAAAATTGACAAAGAACCTCATATTTCACGACAGGTCAAAACATATTGACATGAGGTACCACTACATCCAAGACTTGGTCCAGAGAAAAACTGTAAAGTTACAGTACATAACCACGAGAGAGAAAGTAGTTGATATCCTAACCAAGCCTATGACCTTGAGACAGTTTGTGCAGTCAAGAGGAAAGCCTTGTGTGGATGAGAATGACTCCCTCTATGAGAGGGAGTGTTAAATTTGGTAAGATCGACAACCATTCTCCAATGAGAGGCAATATGGGACACCTTGAGGCTAGCCAGGGAGATTTGGAGAATCAACTAGTCTTGTGAGGTATTGACAAAAGCCATGGGGAATGTACAACCTCTATAAGTCAAACCAAAAGTCAGGATGAACGAGATGCTATGTGAGTCTAATGCAAAATTCAGGGGGAACTGTTGGCATAGGGGCATACCTAGGGTTCAGCTCCAAGAGTGCACCAACAAGCCCTAACTACTGGCCCTTTTGGAAACACCTGTGAAGAAGATGCAGTCTCACCCAAAGCAGCTATGGGGGGGTTGCAAGATAGGGATGTCTACAACCAGGGAATATCAAGTGGATATAATACAGAACAATAGAACATGCATAAATCACTTATCAACTTATATCTACTCCACACATCTACCAAATATACCAAAATAATGCAATAACCATATATCAAGGCAAAAGAACACAACATCAATCACACACACAAGACAAATATACGTGGTTCACCCTCTCTCTAGGGATACGTCCAGAGAATTGTGTTGTAAGATATATTAAGATGAAGAATACAATTCTTCTCTATGCTCTTAGATAGCATATCTTATTTCTACTCCTTTATGTCTCTCCCCTTCCTGGGCACCCAGCTGCAGGACTTGACCTTCGCACCCAGCTAAATATCTTTCAATACCAGAAGGATCTCACTCTTGGCACTTCTCTCTTACACAACAATAATCACTCGCATTAACAATAGTATCAATAATAACAACATTAACAACAACCCAACCCAAGTCATCTTGACCTTTATTTATACATTACAATAGCTCACCAATAGCCTTAGGTCAAAACCTAGGTGTCAAAACCCTAGATACCAAAACCCTAGGTCAACATGACCCGTGTTTTTAGGGCTTTGCCAACTTGTCTTTCCTTCCTTCTTGCGCGGTGCTCCAAAGCATCCAACAGTGGCTTTTTCCGCTTGCTAAGTTGTCCACGATCCTTATTCCTTGCTGATTTGTTGTCCTCAATCTCCTCGTCCAACGATTTTCTTCCTTTTACTTCTCTCTGTATTTTCTTCTCTTTTGCTCACTTCGACCCAATATCAGTCACCGTGTCTTCCACGCAATTCATATTTTTCCTTTTCTTCCTTGATCTTCGACTGCTTCAATAACCAAGGGCCAACATGCCCCCAACACTCACCTGTGACTCGTCCCAAGGTACCTCAGATCTAATCCTTTTGTTTTACTTCGACCTTAGACTGAGCAGTGCATCCCTTTCTTTCTGTTCTATGCCTCCTCTCCTTCCTTGTGCAAACTTTCTTTTCTGTGTCCGGTACCAAGTTTCAACTGCACCTGGTACTTAGACCCTTTTCCTCATGATTTTACTGAGAGTTGCAAGGCGGCTGGTTGTCATAGTACAACTTTAACCGACTTCTGTTCACCAAACCTTCCTTCCATTCTCCATTCAGAGTCTTCAGTTTTGTAGCTCCTCCTTATGTAACATAGGCTATCTCATATGGTCCTAGCCAATGCATTCTAAACTTCCCAGGATGCTTCAGGAACTTACTGTCATATATCAGTACTATATCACCTTGCTTGAATGTCTTCTTCTTGATGTGCCTATCATGGTAGGCCTTCTCTCCTTCCTTTTGTACCTGCTAATGGAATCCCGCAATGAATCGGTCTTCTTCTAGTTCAACCAACTACACGAGCCTCTCCTGAATAGCACTAGTGTGATCCATACCTGTAAAGGCAACAATTCTTACGCTTGGTACCAGATATTCCATTAGGACAACAACTTCAAGACCATACACCAACTTAAAAGGGATCTGCATTGTTAATTTCTTGCAGGTGGTTCTATAGGACCATAGTACTGCTGGTACTCTTAAATCCCAGTCATCCATGCTCACACTGCAGATATTTGTTAGCATTGTCTCCAAGATCTTGTTGAATGCTTCCACTGTCCCATTTTCTTGTGGATGGTAGGACATGATCTTTTGATGGTGGACTGCAAATTCCTCGGTCAGGGCTTCAACTATTTTATTTATGAAATGTGTGCCTTGATCACTCATAAGGATTTTTGGGCATCCAAACCTAGTTATAATGTCATGAAATATTAAGCGTGAAGTTGTAGTTGCACTATAGTCCTTAATTACTCTTGCTTTAGCCCATCGAGTCAAATACTTCGTCGCAGTAATTATGTAGCTTGCTCCTGTGTGCTTTCCTGGTGGGTTTATAGATCCCGTGAAGTCAATGGTACATTTCTCAAATGCTTGTAGGGTTAGCTACGGTGCTAATGAAATTTCATCTCTTATGGACAGTTTTCCAACTCTTTGGCATACATCGCAGGCTCTGTAGTAGTCCTTAACATCTCTGTGTAAGGTAGGCCACCAAAGGCCAGCTCTAAGAACCTTCTGCGCAGTGGATTTTCCTGCGTATTTTCCTTCTGCGATGCCTTCATGAGATTCTACGAGGATCAATGGTCGCTCTGCTTCCATAATGAACTTCCTTAATATCTCATTAGGTCCCATCTTGTATAACTATCCAGCTATAATTGAAAAGTCTGCAGTGCACATTACCATTTGTTTCTTCTAGGGAATTGTATAGTCACTAGGTGCCATTCCTGTCGACATGAAATGAACTGTCTCTGCGAAGTGGTCATCAATATTTCTAATGGATAGTAACTGTGCATTCAGTAGCATATCCTCCAAACTAGTGGGCTCTTCTCCATGTTCCAACCTCGACAAGTGGTCAGGACCTTTGTTCATTCTTCCTGGCTTAACCATGATCTCAAAATCATATTCCTGAAATAACAGAAGCCATCTGCATATTCTCCCCCCCCAACATTGGCTTGTTGAATAGGTATTTCAGTGCAGAGTGATCAATGAACATTTTAAAGTGGCCTCCCAACAAGTAGTGGCAGAACTTCTACAGTGCGTACACCATGACTAACCCTTCTCTCTCGATAGTGGTGTAGTTGATTTATGTTGTTGATAGTTTCCTGCTAGAAAAATCTAATGGATGGTCAATGTCTCCTGTTCCCGGTTGTGCTAACACAACTCCTAATGCAATGGAAGATGCATCGACATGCACGTAAAATTCCTTGCTCTAATCTGGAAAAACCAGAATGGACGTAGTAACCATCTTCTATTTCAATGTGTCGAAGCTCTGCTCGCATTCTTCTGTCCAATTAAACTAACAATATTTCTTCAGAATCTTCTCCATGGGTGTTGTAATCTACTCGTATCCCTTAATGAACTTCATGTAATATCCAATATGTCTCAGCACTGTGCGCATTTGTTTGACTGAAGTAGGAGGTGGCAGATCAACGATAATGGAAATTTTAGTTGGATCTACCAACAATCCCTGCTTGCATACAGTATGACCTAACAACACTCCAAATGGTGAGAAGAAGATGCACTTCTTCAGGTTCAAAGAAATTTGACACTGCCTGCAATTGTCCAACATTAGCCTCAAGCATTCAATATGATTTTTCAGTAAACTAAAAACAGTCCAATCATCAAAATATGCTTCTAGAAATTTGTGCAGAAACACCTTGAACGCTTTGACCACCACCCTAGAAAAGATGGCTGGGGCATTATTTAATCCAAATGGAATCACTGTATACTGATAAGATCCCCATTCTTTTTCAAATGTGGTCTTATGGCGATCTTCCTTGGAAATCTGGATTTGATGGTATTCTGAAAATCCATCTGTAAATGAATATACCTCCTAGCCTCCCACATTATCTAACACTTCGTCAGTGAATGGTGTAGGGAATGGGTCATGCAAACAGACATCATTCAAATTTCTAAGATCCACACATATCCTGATCTCTCCTGTCTTCTTGTCTTGTACTACCATAGGGTTAATCCATTCTGACTCTTCAACAGGTTCTATAATCCTTGCTTCCAGCATTCTGTTGAGCTCAATATTCACTTTCTCCTTATATTTAGGGTTCAACCTGTAGGGTCTCTATTTGACTGCTTTTGCATCTGGTTTCAAAGGGATCCTGATCTCTCCAATAGGCCCTTTTATGCCCTTCATATCAATGAAATTGGTCGGAAACAAGTCCTGATGTTCATGCAGAAGCTTTGTAATCTTGTCAATGGTAGCAACATCCCAATAATCTCCGAAATTTGCAAGCTTTAGTGTCTCCTCTGTTCCAATATTGACTTTCTTAATCTTGATTGGCTTTCCAATAAATGGTAACTCAACTCCTGGTCCTTCCACATCTCTCCAGCCTTCTGTTTCTGCAATGTTCACCTTCCTTGGATCATCGTCTTCATCGGCATTGATGTTGTAACATCTTTGCAGTTTTTGGAGAGGCGCAATCCATTCATCCTCTTCTTTCTCCATAGGGAGGATATATGCCTCCTCAAATAATTTATGTCTTACAATCTATAATACTTGATCTACTGAAGGATATTGACTTTCAAATAAAAAGGTGGTTAGAAAATTATGAGTCATACCTTCCCAATCTGTAGTGATGAGGCACAACTCTGCTTGAAGGTACCAGTTGATAGGTGTTGTGTCCAACGTATTAATGAATTTGTTGCATCCACTATTCTTGAGGAATGTCGCTCCAGGCCTCTTCACACATGGTCCTTTGGGCAACTTCGACCTGTGTACCTTACTTCACATCTTTCTACTTGTGCTGAGAACTGCGTTGTCATCAAAGTACGACATTGTACCCAGTCTGTAATATTACTTTTATGTGTCACCCACGATCTTGCTGGTGTTGATTTCAAAGCCTCCTCCATTGCCAACAATATATGTTGTGTTGATACACTTGTTTCAAATTCTTACAAGAAGGTTTCTAAAGGATTTAGGCCATCAAAGGTGGGTAGGTGACTTACTGTTGTACCGATCCACTAGATTTCTCTGGTTAATATGCCACAATAAGATGATCATAAGATGATATTCTTGAACAATCTGCCACTGTGCGTATGTCCAACTTTTGTGTCGCTATCGCTATCTGAATTCTTGAACATTAGCCTTTTCAGATCCGACCAGTTTACTATATCTTCAAGATGTTCTTTTCATGCAATAACATCTTGATCCTCAACTTCAGAAAATGTAAAAATTTCCCTCTGGGTCCCTTGAAGAAATATCTTTCGTCTTGGCTATATGATTCTACCCTGTCAACAACAAACTCGGTGATGTACCCTCTGATGGTGCTATCGAACCAATGATCTATTGCTCATGACACGACGTTATCAACTCTGTTGACCTTCTGGATCAACGCTGACATCCAAACCATAGGAGGTCTAGTTTTGATCTCGAACAGGGTATCTGCTAACCTAGCTAACCACTCATATAGCTCCTGATGGATTTCCCCAAAGAAAATCTCATGTATATCGGTAAAGATATATCTTCCTAACCAATCCTCTGTACTCATATTAGGGTTCTTGTTCTGGTCTTTAGAAAAGTCCTTTTATTGATCCTCTATCCACTTTTGAATCTCTGTCTTTGATATAAACCACCTTGACATTCCCTTAAAAAGATTCTCGTCCCGACAATAGAACCATTTGTTGGCACAGGGGCAGACCCAGGGTTCAGCTCCAAGAGCACATCAACAAGCCCTAAATACTATCCCTTTTGGCAACACCTACGAAGCAGATGCAGTCTCACCTGAAGTAGCTATGGGGGGGGTTGCAGGACAGTGATGTCTACAACCAGGGGAATATCAAGTGGATCTAATACAAAACAATAAAATATGCATAAATCACTTATCAGCTTAGATCTACTCCACACTTCTATCATATCTACCACAACAATGCAATAAGACTATATCAAGGCAAAAGAACACAACATCAATCACAGACACAAGACAAATATATGTGGTTCACCCTCTCTCTAGGGATACGTCCACAAAATTGTGATGTAAGATATATTAAGATGAAGCATATAGTTCTTATCTGCACTCTTAGCTAGCAAATATTCTTTCTTCTCCTTTCTGTCTCTCCCCTTCCTGTGCACCTAGCTGCAGGACTTGACCTTCGCACCCAGTTGAAGATATTATAATACCAGAAGGCTCTCACTCTTAGCACTTCTCTCTCACACAACAATAATCACTCGCATTAACAATAGTATCAACAATAACAACATTAACAACAACCCAACCCAAGTCCTCTTGACCTTTATTTATACATTACAATAGCTCACCGATAGCCTTAGGTCGAAACCTAGGTGTCAAAACCCTAGATAACAAAACCCTAGGTGTCTAGAACCCTAGGTCAAATTGAACCACATTTTCAGGGCTTCACTAGCCTATCTTTCCTTCCTTCTCGTGCAGAGCTCCAAAGCATCCAACGGTGGATTTTTTCGCTTGTTGAGTTGTCCATGATCCTTCTTCCTTGTTGATCTATCATCCTCGTTCTCCTTGTCCAACGAATTGCTTCCTTTTACTTCACTCTGTCTTTTCTACTCTTTTTCTCACTTCGACCCAGTGTTAGTCATTGTGTCTTCCGTGCAGTTCACATTTTTCCTTTTCTTCCTTGATCTTTGCTTGCTTCCATAACCAAGGGCCAACAGGAACGTACAACCTCTGTGAGAATAAACAGTCTAGTGAAAAATTAAGAGGGAACGTACAACCTCTGTGAGCATATATAGACTAGTGAAAAAGTCAGGGGGAGCGCACAACCTCTGTGAGCCTAGTCAAGCCTTGTGAGTCATGAGAAAAAGTAAAGGCATCTAGAAAAATTTAGGTCGAATATAAAATTCCTATGAGCTAGAAAGAAACGATATTCCTAGTATTGAAAATGATATAAATGTATTAATGTAGTGCATTGGCACGTGTAACATTATCCACCATGAAGAGAATTTTGAATTGCCTTGTAAAGAGTTGAGTTGTAACTAAAGTCTCAAGTCTAGTTCTATTTTAGAACTAAAGTGTAATGCTGAGTTGTAACTAAAGTATCAAGTCTAGTTCTATTTTAGAACTAAAGTGTAATATTGAGTTGTAACCGAAGTCTTAAGTCTAGTTCTATTTTAGAACTAAAGTGTAATGTTGAGTTGTAACTAAAGTCTTAAGTCTAGTTCTATTTTCAAACTAAAGTGTAACGTTGAGTTGCAACTGAAGTATTAAGTCTAGTTCTATTTTTGAACTAAAGTGTAATGTTGAGTTGTAACTGAAGTCTCAAGTCTAGTTCTATTTTCGAACTAAAGTATATCAATCTCAGGTCTAGTTCTATTTTCGAACTAAAGTGTAATGTTAAGTTGTAACTGAAGTATCAAGTCTAGTTCTATTTTCGAACTAGAGTATACCAGTCTCAAGTCTAGTTCTAAGTTTGAACTAAAGTATGAAGTTGAGTTATGATTAAAGCATGCAAACAAGTTACTATTTCGAGCCTCTCCTCTTCTCCTCTTCAGCCTATATAAGCAGAGTTCGACCCCTCTCTTCAACACAGTTTGATATGCAGGTTAAGGGTGAATAAATAGAGGTGCATATCAGTGATAAAGATGCAGCATACCAAAGAAGCATATAAATGTTGTATATCAACAATAGAGGCTGCATATCAGAGGTGTATATCAGCAACATATCAGTGTTGTATATCAACAATAGAGGCATCATATCAGAGGTGTATTTCAGCAAGGTCTCTTAGGTCTTTGTGAGGTCAGAGTCATCTTGGCAAGCTCTTTAAGAGAAGAACATTCATGGTGGATATTTGTAAGTGATCTTACATTATTAATGCAATAAATCAATATCGTTTGTCGGGGTTTTTCTCCTTGTACAGGGTTTCCCCAAGGTATATGTGTTGTTGATGTGCATGCTTACTTATCTACATAGCTATTGATATTCGATTATGATTTGGTATTGTTGAAGTGTATTAAGCTGGAATCAACGTGTTGAAGAAAATATAAGAATTAATATGCATAAGAAATCAAACTCATAATTTAACAAAATTTACCATGATACCTCCAAGAAGAGAGGTTTGAAGACAAAACACACACTTCTTTATTGATCAAGCTTACAAGAGAGTTGATTGCACCACATTTCGAAAGCTTACAACTGGTACAATGACTACTTTTCTAAGAGAAGAGCCACTAGACTAGAGAAAGAGAGAGAGAAGAATGAGAGAGACACTATGTTGTTGTTGCAAAGAACCGACCAAGAACCTTTGTGAAGCATCCAATATATAGCATGAAGAGGGTGCATATCCCAAGGGAAATGGAAAGGACGGATGGGTAATCAAGAATAGAAGCTAAGCACATGATGGAAAGCATGTGGAGAGGGAAAATCAAAGTGTGAGTTAAAGTCTAAGTGTGGAGTGAAGATGCATGGAGTTAATGCAAAAAAAGGAGGAGAATTTCACCCTAAAACATAGGAATGCACACATGCGGATGAGATAAAGTGAATACATCTTGTATACTAGAGTGGAGAAGCTAATATGGGTGCACACGTGAAGTATAATGCTTAAGAATAGGTCTCAAGTGGCACATGCGAGTGAACTATGAGAGGTTTAATGTGCATGGAGAGAAGGAATGTGCCCTAAAGGTTAGGAAGGCACACTTGGAGATGAAACTGAGTGAATGATGAGGATAAATGTGACAAGAATGACTATATGAAGCACATGGATGAATGGCAGTGGCCAAGAATATCCATGAGTCCAAGTAACTATGACATGTAAGAGATGAGTAAGAGTTAGCTCAAAAATGCACCCACATGAGAGAGAGAAGAGGGTGCACTTAAGGAGATAGGACAAGAGGATGAGTTAATGAAACATGTGCCTAAGTTAACTATAGTAGGAGTGGTAGATGAAAGACAAAATTATCCACCCAACGCATGACTACATGTTCAGTTTGGCTCAAGTATGGGTGAGTGAGTTATGGCCAAGTCAAATTCACCCTAAATTTTAGGGAATCTCCTAATTTTTAGGAATTTACGGTTTAAACTCAACTGGGGGAAAATTTTGTGGAAGTGATGCATGGAAAGTGGATAGGTGAGTGTGAGGAGTAATATATTGGGAAATGGGACCCGGTTATACACCCCCCTTTAGCTCAATTTAATTAATTATTAAATGCTCATGTCATGGGAAAATGTGACCCGTGCTTAGGTGGATTCCACATCACTATGTAGATCTGCCACATGTTACCCTCTAAGGGTGCCACTTGGCACTGCATGGATGATGACCGTACCTGCTAAATATAGAAATTTCTAAAAATAGAATCCAGCTCCTAAATTTTAGGAAACTGTCCACATCATCTAGGAAGACTAGGAGAACACTACCACATGTCACTGTCTAAAAATAGACACTTCTAAAAATAGAAATTTTTCCAAATACCTTTGACTTTATAATCATTGAACTCATTTTTTCGCAAGGGATCCGAATCTGCAATCATAATTGACACACAATGTCTAGTGCTCAACCTGCTAAAAATAGTAAACATTACGAAATCATCTCAAAAAAGATCCAAAAGACTCTGAATGTCTCAAGGATCAACAATATGCGCTTGGAATCTTAATTTGGGGCCTCGAGCCCAAACTACTAAAAATAGGAAGTTCATGCATGTCGCCAAGAAAAGTGCTATCGATCCTAGAATTGTGCAAGGACTCTCCCTTAATGCTTATAACTTCTCCAAACTGTCAAGAGACCCACTCAAACCATGTCTCCTAAAATGTAGCAATGCATGTTGTATGTATACATCTCTCTCAAAATGTATGAAAACCAGGTCAAGTCTAACTCTAAACCAAACAACCATGTACTGATCATATACCTGTCTCTTGTGGGAACCAACCTCTTCTAACCTCATATAGCGATCATATACAATTCTTTGAAATTAAAATTCATTTTTTCAAAGGAATGAGATTAGGGCTCCCATGGACCATAAAAGTAAATCTAAATAAGAAATAGAGTTTGAAGAGAGGAAGGTGGGCGGAGGAAGAGTAGCAAGACCTAGTAGGAAGACAAAAGGAAATTATCAGATTTAGGTTAAACCTTTATAATCAAAGAATCAGAATAATTGAATGAAAAACTGATAAGGAAATCAAAATGTGATCAACATAAACTTACTATGATGATATCTCTCTTTTCTCACTTGCTAGTTGTTGTCCTTTTATTTTCCTCATTGAAAGTTACAGGAATTGTCTCAACTGTTGTTTCTTGGCCCTCTTTAGATAACTTAT
>ML797869.1:131612-145844 GCA_009831015.1 Picea engelmannii
GACCCCGTAGTGTCATTGTTACTCTAGGGGGTCATATCTACAGAATACCAGAGGTAGTTCCAACTACTGTCCCACCTAAACAATATCGCAAGGTAGTATCTCATACTACAAAATTCAGCTTCTTCATAATCTGTTCAAAAGGTGAACAAAAGGAGATTGCAACCACTACAGCCTCGACCCAAGCACTTTCTATCCAACAAAAGCTAGTTGACAAGATTGTTGCATAGTGTAAATATCTCTTCTCACACAGACATCTCATGTAGCCAGACTGGTTAAAAATTTCCAACCCTTCCAGTCGAAGGTTCATGACAACCTTCAACAAGCTAAACAACACAACTTCTCCAACAAGGAAAACAACTCATCAAGATGCAGATTCAACAAACTATTTTCCCTCTCCCCTGGGCACCCAACGCAATGGATATCATTGCTTCCTAAGGAGGGAGTATTTATCCAAGTGGATATCGGTGGCCACCCACCATTTCCAACTCGCTCAAAACAATTTTCTGGCAATTTTGGCAATTTACTATTTTTAACAGTTTTTAACTTCCAGGGCCATTTTGAGGGCCTAAATGATGGTTTTTCAGGATATATCTTCTCAATGAGAGCCAAAGGCTCTCATTGAGCCCCCAAAATTAATCTCGTCATTTATAGCTTTCCAACGAGCTATCGTGCACCCCAAACGAAGATCGTATGCCAAAGTTATGCCCCCGGGAAGTTGATACACCAAACTACCCAAAACGGGGTCCACAAAACTATTGGTTTTTCATCTTCCGGGGTTAGGGTTTTGGATTTTCTTTATGATAAAAATGACTTTGGAGCCTAATTGTAAAATTTTCTTCTCATGGATGTGAGTAGACGTCACATCTCTTCTCAGAGATAAGTTGCCACCATTCTAGCGAGTCTTTCACTCTATATTTTACAGTCTGTGTACATTTTCACTCATTAATAGAAAATTGTGTATTACTATATATATGTGTTTATGGTTGCATCTATGATACATTTCGGTTATAATATTGGATATCCGATATATCTCTATACATTTCTTTATTACATATCCACTCTCATTTCATGTCGAAAATAATCTGGATCAATAACCATTGTGTTTATTGTATATTAATTATCATGGTGATATATGCTATGCTTGTAGCAAGCACAAGGATGGTTGAGATTAGCAGGTTGGATCAATTGGTTAGTACATTTGATATGAAGGATCTAGGATCAGATAAAACAAACCTTAGGCATGGAAATACATATAGACAAGAAGGATGGTAAGCTTTGGTTATCACAACATAAGTATGTGGAGAAGATACTCAAGAAATTCGGTATGAATAATGTGAAATCGGTAAATATCCCTTTGGCTTTCCATTGTAAGTTTTCTTTAGGTTTATGTCCTAAGTAATGAAGAATAAAAGGGTTATATGTCTCATGTATCATATGTTAGGAGGAAGTTTAATGTATGCAATGAAATGGTCAGATATTTCACATACAATTGGTGTTGTCAGTGGACACATGGAAAAACTAGGAAAAAGAGTATGGAAATGGGTGCTTCAGTATTTGAGAAGCACGAGTACCACCTACAGTGGTTGAAACTATTTAGTTTGTGGTTATTTTAATTTAGTGGAGGTGGAGTAGTACATACTGGAGCAAATTGTGCAGACAAGTTCACACAACCAGTGTTTTTAGAGAAGTTGTGGTGGTGTTTGGCTTCTCTTGGCTCGCCGGAAGGTGATGTTTGATTCATTGAGAAAGGTATCAATAAATTGTTGTCAAGGTGGAGATTGTTGGGTTGTGACAACACATACCCTTGTAGTTACATTCGGAGGTTCTCAAGTGTTTGGCTTTTTTGTATGCCTAGAAACACTTGAGATCTCTCCTCATTAAATATGGATTCCCGTGAGGTGCTCCATGAGACTTGTAATCAATTTCTCCATAGTTTGATTGAGAAATATGTTAAATTATGATCTTGATTTCTTATGCGGATTAATTCTTTTATTTTTTCAACACTTTGATTCCATCTTAATACACTTCAACGATACCAAGTCATAACCGAATAGCAATAACTATGTAGATAAGTAAGCATGCACATCAACAACACATATACCCTAGGGAAACACTGTATAGGGAGAAAAACCCCAGCAAACGATATTCCTTTATTGAATTAATAATGTAATATAATTTACAAATATCCACCATGAATGTTCTGCTCTTAAAGAGCTTGCCAAGATGACTCTGACCTAACAAATAACTAAGAGACCTTGCTGAATTACACCTCTGATATGTTGCCTCTATTGTTGATATACATCACTGATGTGTTGTTGATATATGCCTCTGATATGCAGCCTCTATTGCTGATATACATCACTGATATGATTCTTTTGTATGTTGCCTCTTTATCATTGATATATTCCTCTATTGCTTCTCCCTTAACCTGCATATCAAAACTGTATTGAAGAGAGGGGTTGACCTCTGCTTATATAGGCTAAAGAGGAGAAGAGGAGAGACTCGAAATAGTAACCTGTTTGCATGATTTAATCATAACTCAGCTTCATAATTTAGTTGGAACTTAGAACTAGACTTGAGACTGGTATACTTTAGTTCGGAAATAGAACTAGACATGACACTTCAGTTTCAACTCAGCTTTACACTTTAGTTCGAAAATAGAACTAGACTTGAGACTGGTATACTTTAGTTCGAAAATAGAACTAGACTTGAGACTTCGGTTACAGCTCAACATTACACTTTAGTTCGAAAATAGAACTACACTTAAGACTTCAGTTGTAACTCAACATTACACTTTAGTTCGAAAATAGAACTAGACTTAAGAATTCATTTATAACTCAACATTACACTTTAGTTATAAAATAGAACTAGACTTAAGACTTCAGCTACAACTCAACATTACACTTTAGTTCTAAAATAGAACTAGATTTAAGACTTCAGTTACAACTCAAATATTTACGAGGCAATTCAAAATTATCTTCATGGTGGATAATGTTACACGTTCCAATGTGCTAGATCAATACATTTATATCATTTGCAATATTAGGAATATCGTTTGTTTCTAGCTCATAGGAATCTTATATTCAACCTAACTTTTTCTAGATGCCTTGAATTTTTCTCATGCCTCACAAGGTTTGACTAGGCTCACAGAGGTTGTATGTTCCCCCTAACTTTTGCACTAGTCTGTCTATCCTCACAGAGGTTGTACGTTCCCCCTGACTTTTTCACTAGACTGTTTATGCTCACATAGGTTGTATGTTCCCCCTGACTATTTCGTTAGACTCACATAGCATCTCATTCATCCTAACTTTTAGTTTGACTCATAGAGGTTGTACGTTCCCCCTAGCCTTTGTCAATACCTCACAAGACTGGTTGATTCTCCAAATCTCCTTGGCTAGCCTCGAGGTGGCCCATATGGCCTCTCATTGGAGAATGAATGTCAATGCTGCCAAATTTAACACTCCCTCTAAGCGAGGGAGTCATTCTCAGCCACACCAAGCTTGCCTCTGAGCTACACAAACTGTCTCAAGGTCAGAGGCTTGGTTAGGATATCAGCTACCTGCTCTTTCTTGGCTATGTACTGTAACTTTACAGTTTTTCTCTGGACCAAGTCTCGGATGTAGTGGTACCTCAAGTCAATATGTTTTTAGTTGTCGTGAAATACCGAGCTCTCTTTTAATTTTATGCAACCTTGATTATCACAGTGAACCACCGTCATCTTGAGCTTGTTTCCAAACAACCCAGAGACCAATTTTCTGAGCCATATTGCTTCCTTTCTAACATCACTTTCTGCAATGTACTCATCCTCTGTTGTACTCTGTGCAATGGATCCCTACTTTCGTATTGACCAAGAGATCATAGCGGATCCAAAACTGAAATAGTATCTGGAAGTACTCTTCTGATCCAATGGGCTTCCTGCCCAGTTAGCGTCTGCATACCCATGCAGAAATAAACCATTACTGGATGTATATCTCAGACCATAAGTAATGGTCCCTCTGAGATATCTCAATATGTGTTTTACTTCCACCCAGTGTCTCTGTCTCGGTTCAGTCATGAACTGACTCATTGAAATCACTGCATAGAATATATCTATCCTAGTGTGGATCATGTACATCAATGATCCAATCAGCTGCCTATACATGCTGGGATCCACCAAACATGAACCTGTATCAGAATCATGCAGCTTCCTCAGGTTGGTAATCATTGGAGTAGAAATGGATTTGCAATCCATCATACCAAACCTATTTAGTACATCCACTGTGTATTTTCCATGTGCTAGAAATATCTCACCCTGTCTTTTCCATACTTCCAATCCTAGGAAGTAATGCATCAAGCCTAAGTCTTTCATCTCGAATTTTGGGGTTAGATCCCTCTTACACCAGACTATTAGCCCTTCATCTCTTGTTAGAAAGAGATCATCAACATAAAGGATTAGTATAACATGTTGGTTACCTCTTACCTTGAAGTACATATTTGCATCAGCATCACTTTTCTGAAATCTCGAGCTTTTAAGAAAGCCATCAATCCTGTCATACCAAACTCCGGGAGCCTGATTAAGACAATACAATGCCTTCCTTAGCTTGCATACATGAGTGCCTTTGTTATACAGTACAAAACCATCTGGTTGTTCCACAAAGACCTCTTGTTCAATATTTCCAGTCAAGAATGTTGTTTTTACATCCATATGATGTAGCTTCCAACCAAGAACGAGAGCTAAAGAAATAATGGTTCGAATGGAGGTATACCTGGCTACAAGGGAAAAATTATCTTCGTAGTCGATTCCTTCTTTCTAAGTGAAGCCTTTGGCTAAAAATCTTGCTTTGAAATTTTCCACACTTCCATCAGCTGCATGTTTGATCTTATAGATCCATTTGGAAGAAACCATTGATTTCTCTTTTAGCCTCGACATAATGTCCCAAACATCGTTCTTTATAATAGACATGTATTCCTCAAGCATGGCATCCTTCCATACTCATAATTTATATTCTTATTCAAATGAAGAAGGTTCAGCATCACTAATGTTTCTCATCAGTGCAACATAGACTCCAAACCTATGAGGCCTCTTCCTTTCCCTGAAATTTCCTTTGGGAGAAGCTATCCTTTCGGATTCCTAAACTATTTATTTAATCCACCCTGGTTCCCTTTTGGCTAGAGGTTCTTCAAGAGTTCTTTCTAACACTTCAAAGGGTTCTAGGGGCTCATTACTTGGCCCTTCACAAGGTTCCTTCCTCTGATCATCTAACTCTTCATTTTCAAAAGAGGGTGAAGCTGGTTGAACTGCTTTTGATTCCTGTTGAAGCTCTTTGGATTTATTAAAAGCGGCTTTCTCAGGGAAAGTCACATCTCTGCTTACCTCTATTAGAATCTGATCTTGTACATAAATCCTGTAAGCCTTGGCGTTATCACTGTACCCCACAAAAACCCCTTTCTTGCCTGAGGGTTCCATCTTTGTCCTCTTTTCCTCAGGGACATGAATATACACAGGACACCCAAATATCCTTAGATTCCCTACTTCAGGTTTGATCCCTGAGAAGACCTCTTCAGGATTCTTGTCCTTCAAGATAGCATGTTGATACTTGTTCTAAATATACACGGAAGTGGAGGTAGCTTCTGCCCATAAAGAATTTGGCAGATCCTGGTCAAACATCATTTCTTTCGCTGCCTCACAAATTGTCATGTTTTTCCTCTCAACAACTCCATTTTGTTGAGGGTTATATGGCACGGTCAACTATCTCTTGATTCATGTTGACTTACATAAGTCCTCAAACTTGAGAGATTCAAACTCTCCTCCATTGTCTATTCTAAGGATTCAATTGTGTTTATCTGTCTTCTTTTCAATAAAGGCTTTATACTCTTTGAATTTATCAAATGTGTCACTTTTATCTTTAAGAAAATATATCCAACATTTTCTTGAGTAATCGTCAATAAAAATGAAATAATAAAAAAAAAAAGTGAGTATAACTGATCCAGGTGGATATCGGTGGTCACCCACCTTTTCCAACTTGCTCAAAACAATTTTCTGACAATTTTGGCAATTTACTATTTTTAGCAGTTTTTAACTTCCGGGGCCATTTTGAGGGCCTAAATGAAGGTTTTCCAGGATCAATCTTCTCAATGATAGCCAAAGGATCTCATTGAGACCCCAAAATGAATCTCCTTGATGATACCTTTCCAACGAGATATCGTGCACCCCAAACGGAGATCGTATGCCAAAGTTATGCCCCCGAGAAGTTGATACACCAAACTACTCAAAATGGGTTCCACAAAATTGTTGGCTTTTCATCTTTCGAGGTTAGGGTTTTGGATTTTCTTTATGATAAAAAGGCCTTTGGAGTCTCATTATAAAATATTATTCTCACAGATGCGAGTAGCCATCACATCTCTTCTCAGAGAGAAGTTGCCACCATTTTAGCAAGTCGTTCACTCTACATTTTACAATCTTTGTACATTTTCGCTCATTAATAGAAAATTGTGTATTACTGTATATCTGCGTTTATGGTTGCATCTCTGATACGTTTCTATTATAATATTTTATATCTGATATATCTCTGTACATTTATTTATTACATCTCTGCTCTCATTTTGTGTCGAAAATATTTTGGATCAGTGGTATCAGAGCAAGTTGGTCTTGATCATTTTTCTTTCAGTGCATGTCCCCGATGAGGTCTGAGTATAGAAAGTTGGGTCTCGAGCTTGTATCTCTTGAATACAATCGCTCTCGTACGCCCAAGAAACCCTCCATGGCGGAAGAAAAAAATATGATAGAGTGGACGATTCTATCAATTTGTTACTTGGGCAAGCTCTAACGCGACAGAGGGACGAAATGATGGAGAATTTTTCCCACATCCTTCAACACCTACCGATAGAAACAAGCGCATCTTCATCAAACAACCACTTTGGAAGCACCTTTCCTTTCAAGGTATAGGTTAATTTTGATATTCACATATTTGAAGGTCAGATAGATGCAGATACCCTAGACAAATGGTTAAATATACTAAAAGGTTATTTCTTTGTTCACCATTTTTCCAACAGGAAAAAGATCACCTTCTCACTCCTTAAAGATTTCCCCCATGTCAAACATTGGTGGGAAACTTACTGGGAGAAAAGTTCCATGGAAGAATCTGGAATATATGGAGTCGATCTCACTTGGGATTTTTTTGTGGACACGGTAAAGGAACAATATTACTCTATTGGAAACTATGAGGACCAATATATGAGATGGACCACACTACAGTGAGAGAAGGGACAAGTAGTTCCAGAGTTCACCAATACTTTCCATACCTTGCACACCAAGCTGCGTATCAAAGACTCCAAACAACATTTGGTACTGAAATATCGTGGGGCTCTACACAGATACATCCAAACTGAAATGGATTTTTTGGACATCTCATCACTCAGTGTTGCTTATCAATATGTTGTTAAAATCAAGCAGAAATTTAAGCACCAGAACAAATGGGAGTTCAAGTCTACAAATCCACAACAACCAAAGTATGATCAAGACAACCCTAACAAAAATTCTCCCGAGAACCAGTCCAAGCCACAGAAAAAGAAGGGTCATGGGAAGACGAAGAAGGACACCGGAAAAAGGTTTGATTTCCACAAAATCCCCTGGAACAACACCGATGAATTTTTCTCAAAACAATCATTGGTGGCTGAAATAAAAGACAAGGATCCAAACCCTACTTCAGAATCTAATTTAGAAAATACTGATAGAAGACAGATCAACGACGTAGACCCCACTGCTATTGTCGCAACTGCAACAATTCAATGAGGAGAACCAACATATCCTGAAGAGGGGGAGCACCTTTTTCATTCACAGATGTGGGTGAAGGGGACCCCACTGCATTTTATTGTTGATAGCAGAAGCCAGAAGAACCTCATCTCAACAGAGGTTGTCAAACAGTTGGGATTTTCGACAACACCACACCTGCAACCATACAACATTGGGTGGCTTCGCCAGGGACAAGATCTTTGTGTCAGCCAGCATTGTTGATTTTCATACGGAATCCGTCCCTTCAAGGATGAGGTATTATGTGATTTTTTTCCGTTGGATGTCTATGATGTTCTCTTTGTCCAGCCATATATGTGGAAGTGCCATGCTATCTATGAGTCTCGATCATGTAGTGTCATTCTTACTCTAGGGGTTCATCTCTATAGGATACCAGAGGTAGTTCCAACTACTGTCCCACCTAAAAAATGTCACAAGGTAGTATCTCATACTACAAAATTCAGATTCTTCACAATCTGTTCAAAAGGTGAAAGAAAGGATATTGCAACCACTACAGCCTCAACCCAAGCACCTTCTATCCAATAGAAGTAGATCGACAAGATTGCAGGAAAGTGTAAATATTTCTTCTACACACAGACATCTCGTGTATCTAGACTAGTTAAAAAGGTCCAACCCTTCCAGCCACAGGTTCGTAACAACCTTCAACAAGATAAGCAGCGCAACTTCTCCAACAAGGCAAGCAACTCATCAAGATGCAGATTCAGCAAACTCTTTTTCCTCTTCCCTGGGAACTCAATGCAATGGATACCATTTCTTCCTAAGGAGGTAGGATTGATCTAGGTGGATATCAGTGGCCACGCACCTTTTCCAACTTGCTCAAAAGATTTTTTTGGCAATTTTGGCAATTTACTATTTTTAGCAGTTTTTAACTTTTGTGGCCATTTTGAGGGCCTAAATGAAGGTTTTTCAGGATAGAGATTCTCAATGATAGTATAAGGCTCTCATTGAGCCCCCAAATATAATATTCTTGACGATACCTTTCCAACGATCTATCGTGCACCCCAAACGGAGATCGTATGCCAAAGTTATGCCCCCGGGAAGTTGATACACCAAACTACCCAAAACGGGGTCCAATAGTACAAAACTATTGGATTTTCATTTTCCCGGGTTAGGGTTTTGGATTTTTTTATGATAAAAAGGAATTTTGAGCCTCATTGTAAAATTATCTTCTCACGGATGCGAGTATCTGTCACATCTCTTCTAAGAGATAAGATGCCACCATTCTAGCAATTCTTTCACTCTATTTTTACGGTCTTTGTACATTTTCGCTCATTAATAGAAAATTGTGTATTACTATATATTTTTGTTTATGGTTGCATCTATGATACATTTATGTTATAATATTGGATATCCTATATATCTCTGTACATTTATTTATTACATCTCTCCTCTCATTTCAAGCCGAAAATAATCTGGATCAGTGGTATCAGAGCAGGTTGCTCTTGATCATTTTTTTTTTCAGTGCATGTCCCTGACGAGGTCCAAGTATAGAAATTTGGGTATCGAGCTTCTCTTTCTTGAAGAAAAATGCTCTCTCACACCCAAGAAACCCTCCATGGTGGAATAAAAGAAAAATGAAAGAGAAGACAATTCTATCAATCTGTTGCTTGAACAAGCTCTCACGCGACAGAGGGACGTAATGATGGAGAAGTTTTCCCACATCCTTCAACGTTTGTCGATAGAAACAGATGCATATTCATCAAAAATCCACTTTGGAAGCACCTCTCCTTTCAAGGCACAAGTTAATTTTGATATACCCATATTTGAAGGTTGGATAGATGCAGATTCCTTAGACAAATGGTTAAATCTACTAGAAGGTTATTTCTCTGTTCACCATTTTTTCGATGGGGAAAAGATCACCTTCCCACTCCTTAAATCTCTCTCCCATGTCAAAAATTTGTGGGAAACTTACTGGGAGAAAATTTCCATGGAAGAGTTTGGAATATATGAGGCCAATCAACTTGGGATTTTTTTGTGGACGCGGTAAAGGAATAGTATTACCCTGTTGGAAACTATGAGGACCAGTATATGAGATGGACCACACTGCGGCAAGAGAGGGGCCAAGAAGTTCTAGAGTTCACCAATACCTTCCATACCTTGCACACCAAGCTGGGTATCAAAGACTATGAATGACATTTGGTTCTGAAATACCGTGGGGCTCTACATAGATACATCCAAACTGAAATGGATTTTCTGGACATCTCATCACTCGATGTTTTTTATCGATATGTTGTTAAAATCGAGAAGAAATTTAAGCACGAGAACAAATGGGAGTTCGGGTCTGCAAATGTGCAACAACCAAAGTATGATAAATACGACCCTAACAAACAGTCTCCCGAGAACCATTCCAAGCCACAAGAAAAGAAGGGTCACAAGAAGACAAAGGACACCAGAAAAAGGTGCAATTTCCATAAAATCCCCTGGCACAACACCAGTGAATGTTGCTAAAAATAGTCATTGGTGGGAAAAATCAAAGACAAAGAGTTGAACCATGATTTAGAATCTTATTCAGAAAATATTGAGAGAAGACAAATCATCAACGCAGACCCCACTGCTATTGTCGCGACCACAACAATTCAACTAGAAGAACCAATAGATCCTCAAGAGGGGGAGCACCTTTTTCATTCATAGATGTGGGTGAAGGGGACCTCACTACATTTTATTATTGATAGCAGAATCTAGAAGAACCTCATCTCAGCAGAGGTCGTCAAACAGTTGGGATTATGGAAAACACCACACCCACAACCATACAACATTTTGTGGCTTCACGAGGGAAGAGATCTTTGTGTCAACCAACGGTGTCGATTTTCATATGACATCCAACCCTTCAAGGATGAGGTATTATGTGATGTTTCCCCGCTAGATGTCTGTGATGTTCTCTTGGGCCAACCATATATGTGGAAGTGCCATGTTATCTATGAGTCTCGACCCCGTAGTGTCATTGTTACTCTAGGGGGTCATATCTACAGGATACCAGAGGTAGTTCCAACTACTATCCCACCTAAACAATGTCGCAAGGTAGTATCTCATACTACAAAATTCATCTTCTTCATAATCTATTCAAAAGGTGAACAAAAGGATATTGCAACCACTACAGCTTCGACCCAAGCACTTTCTATCCAACAGAAGAAGGTTGACAAGATTGAATCAAAGTGTAAATATTTCTTCTCACACAGACATATCATGTAGCCATACTGGTTAAAAATGTCCAACCCTTCCAGCCACAGGTTCGTGACAACCTTCAATAAGCTAAACAACGTAACTTCTCCAACAAGGCAAGCAACTCATCAAGATGCAGATTGAACAAACTATTTTCCCTCTCCCCCAGGCACCCAACACAATGGACACCATTTCTTCCTAAGGAGGGAGGATTTATCTAGGTAGATATCGGTATCCACCCACCTTTTCCAACTCGCTCAAAACTATTTTCTGGAAATTTTGGCAATTTACTATTTTAGCAGTTTTTAACTTCCAGAGCCATTTTGAGGGCCTAAAAGATGTTTTTTCAAGATTGAGCTTCTCAATTTTAGTCGAAGACTCTCATTGAGCCCCCAAAATGAATCTCCTTGATGATACCTTTCCAACGAACTATCGTGCACCCCAAATGGAGATCGTATGCCAAAGTTATGCCCCCGAGAAGTTGATACACCAAACTACCCAAAACGGGGTCCACAAAACTATTGGATTTTCATCTTCCGTGGTTAGGGTTTTGGATTTTCTTTATGATAAAAATGCCTTTGGAGCCTCATTTTAAAATCATCTTCTCACAGATGTGAGTAGACGTCACATCTCTTCTCAGAGATAAGCTGCCACCATTCTAGCGAGTCTTTCACTCTATATTTTATAGAGTGTGTACATTTTCACTCATTAATAGAAAATTGTGTATTACTATATATATGTGTTTATGGTTGCATCTATGATACATTTCTGTTATAATATTGGATATCCGATATATCTCTATAAATTTCTTTATTACATCTCCACTCTCATTTCATACCGAAAATAATTTGGATCATTAACCATTGTGTTTATTGTATATTCATTATCATGGTGATATATGGTATGCTTGTAGCAAGCATAAGAATGGTTGAGATTAGTAGGTTGGCTCAATTGGATAGTACATTTGATATGAAGGATCTAGGAGAAGCTAAAACAAATCTTGGGCATGGAAATACACATAGACAAGAAGGATGGTAAGCTTTGGTTATCACAACATAAGTATGTGGAGAAGATATTCAGGAAATTCGGTATGAATAATGTGAAATCGGTAAATATCCCTTTGGCTTTCCATTGTAAGTTTTTTTTAGGTTTATGTCCTAAGTAATGAAGAATAAAAGGGTTATATGTCTCATGTATCGTATGTTAGGAGGAAGTTTAATGTATGCGATGAAATGGTCAGATATTTCACATACAATTGGTGTTGTCAGTGGACACATGGACAAACTAGGTAAAGAGCATGGAAATGGGTGCTTCAGTATTTGAGAAGCATGAGTACCACCTACAGTGGTTGCAACGATTTAGTTTGTGGTTATTTTGATTTAGTGGAGGTGGAGTAGTACATACTAGAGCAAACTATGCAGACAAGTTCACACAACCAGTGTTTTTAGAGAAGTTGTGGTGGTGTTTGGCTTCTCTTGGCTCGCAGGAAGGTGATGTTTGATTCATTGAGAAAGGTATCAATAAGTTGTTGTCAAGGTGGGGATTGTTGGATTGTGACAACACATACCTTTGCAATTACATTCAGAGGTTCCCAAGTGTTTGGATTTTGTGTATGCCTGGAAATGCTTGAGATCTCTTCTCATTAAATATGGATGCCCATGAGGTGCTCCATGAGACTTGTAATCCATTTCTCCATAGTTTGGTTGAAAAATATGTTAAATTATGAGCTTGATTTCTTATGCAGATTAATTCTTTTATTTTTTCAACACTTTAATTCCAGCTTAATACAGTTCAACAATACCAAATCATAATTGAATAGTAATAACTATGTAGATAAGTAAGCATGCACATCAACAACACATATACCCTGGGGAAACCCTGTAAATGGAGAAAACCCCAGCAAACGATATTCCTTTATTGCATTAATAATGTAATATAATTTACAAATATCCACCATGAATGTTCTTTTCTTAAAGAGCTTGCCAAGATGACTATGACCTAACAAATAACTAAGAGACCTTTTTGAAATACACCTCTGATATGTTGCCTCTATTGTTGATATACATCACTGATATGTTGTTGATATATGCCTTTGATATGCAGCCTCTATTGTTGATATACAACACTTATATGTTTCTTTGGCATGCTGCCTCTTTATCACTGATATGCTCCTCTATTGCTTCTCCCTTAACCTACATATCAAAACTGTATTGAAGAGAGGGGTTGACCTCTGCTTATATAGGATGAAGAGGAGAAGAGGAGAGACTCGAAATAGTAACCTATTTGCATGCTTTCATCATAACTCGGCTTCATACTTCAATTCAAACTTAGAACTAGACTTAAGACTGGTATACTTTAGTTTGGAAATAGAACTAGACTTGAGAATTCAGTTTCAACTCAACTTTACACTTTAGTTCGAAAATAGAACTAGACTTGAGACTGGTATACTTTAGTTCGAAAATAGAACTAGACTTGAGACTTCAGTTACAACTCAACATTACACTTTAGTTCAAAAATAGAACTAGACTTAAGACTTCAGTTGCAACTCAACATTACACTTTAGTTCGAAAATAGAACTAGACTTAAGACTTCAGTTCCAACTCAGCATTACACTTTAGTTCTAAAATAGAACTAGACTTAAGACTTCAGTTACAACTTAGCATTACATTTTAGTTGTAAAATAGAGCTAGATTTAAGACTTCAGTTACAACTCGACCCTTTACAAGGCCATTCAAAATTATCTTCATGGTGGATAATGTTACACGTGCCAAGGCACTAGATCAATACATTTATATCATTTGCAATATTAGGAATATCGTTTTTTTCTAGCTCATAGGAATCTTATATTCAACCTAACATTTTCTAGATGCCTTGAATTTTTCTCATGGCTCACAAGGTTTGACTAGGCTCGCAGAGGTTGTATGTTCCCCCTGAATTTTGCACTAGTCTGTCTATGCTCATAGAGGTTGTATGTTCCCCCTAACTTTTGCACTAGACTATCTATGCTCACAAAGGTTTTACGTTCCACCTGAATTTTTCATTAGACTCGCATAGCATCTCGTTTGTCCTGACTTTTGGTTTGACTCACAGAGATTGTATGTTCCCCTTGGCTTTTGTCAATACCTCACAAGACTAGTTGATTCTCTAAATCTCCCTGGCTAGCCTCTGGGTGGCCCATATGGCCTCTCATTGGAGAATGAATGTCGATGATGCCAAATTTAACACTCCCTCTGATCCAGGTGGATATCGGTGGCCACCCACCTTTTCCAAATGGCTCAAAATGG
>ML797869.1:177766-198505 GCA_009831015.1 Picea engelmannii
GCATTGGGCCACACACGTCTGAATGGATGAGTTCCAATGCTCCTTTTGCTTTGTTGTCCCTCTTTGGAAAAGGGTTCTTGATGTTCTTCCCTTGCGCACATCCATTGCATATGCCTTCCTGATCAACCTTGAGTTCTGGTAAATCTGTGACAGCTTTGCATATGTATGGTAGTGCCTTGTAGTTGATGTGGGCCAATCTTCTATGCCAAAGTTCACATGAGTTTTCGATAGTATGGGTCATGGCAGTTTCTGGGTGACCCTTCAGCTTATATAATCCATTTTCTTCACTTCCGATGACGATTGCTTCATTTAAAGTTTCTCATTTAGCCCACATAAGAAATTCTCCATCTATGAAGGAAACTCTATAGCCTTTCTTGTCTAAGTATGATATGGAGAGTAAGTTCTTCTTTAGGCCCGATACATAGAGTACGTCCTTCATTGTTATTGAGTTTTCTGAATCTAGCTTGTAGTTTGATTCTCCTATTCCCTTGATGGGATATTGATAATCATCTCCAAGGGTTACTTTCTGAGAAAAATTCTTTTCTGAAATACACGAGAGAGTATTTTTCTTACCCGTCATATGATTTGATGCTCCACTATAAATGAGCCATGTGTCCTCTCTAGGTGATACAGATCCTGAGAGAGCTGAGATCAAGACATGGTCCTTAATCATCTTCATAGGTGGTTCTTCATCTTCGGCTATGCGAGCATGTTTCCTTTTGTGCTTCCTCTTTTACTCTTCTCTTCTGAATGGACAATTATTCGCCTTGTGTCCCATCTTATCACAATGATAGCATTGTATATATGAGAGATCTTGTCCCTTGCGTTGTCCTTTCTTCTGAAAATTTCTTGAATGAGATTCTTGGTTGTTGAATTTGTTTGATGGTTGCAGTTATCTATGAGATTCCTTTTTGAAGTAGGGTTTCTTCCTTCCTCCTTTTGTATGAGTAGCTAGGGCTTGATCATCGTCCCTTGCTAGTAGTGCTTCACGGTTGGCTACCCTTGTCTTTTCTTGGGTGCATTCTTCCCATAAGCTCTCGAACTGTAGTTTTTCCTTTCTGCCACATACTAACTGGATGAAAGAATCCCAAGGTCTTGCGAGACCATTTAGGGTTGTTATTACGAATTCATCTTCATTGATGGTGTCTCCAATCACTTTCAACTGTTCTGTTATTTCTGAGATTCGGGAGAAATATTCTTGAATCATTTCTCCTTTCTGCATCTTGGTATTCTTCAATTGAGTTCTTAGATTCATCTTTCGATTGATGTTCTTTTCTTCATATAGTTTTCTTAGAGAATCAAGCATTTCCTTCGGAGTCTTCTTGGACGATACATATGAGATCAGGTGGTCTTTGATTGAATCTTCAATGATTCTTTGAGCCCTGATTGAGTCCTTCTGATGCTTCTCTTTCTCTACGACATCTCTAGGTTCCTCCACTTCTTCTTTGATAAATTTTGCTAGGTCATTCTCTGCAAGGATCAGACCGATCCTATACTTCCAGGTACGGAAGTTGTCTATGCCTTCTAATTTCTCAACATCTTGTACTTGAGGCTACGAAAATGACCAAAAATTGAAAATGCTTAAAATCAAATTTTGACCTTACCAGGAGGTGCGCTTAGCTGAGGCGAGTAGCCTGGTACACTTGGATCTGAGAAAATCCAATTTTTACCCCGTCAAATATGATCTGCGGATTTCTGGACTGGTGCTTCTGTACTTCTGGTACTAGTTTTTTGGTACTTCTGGTACTTTTGTGAAACTAGGGTTTCACTTTTTGGGAGATCCAACCACTGAAAAGGTGCGCTCTAGGTGCCAAATTGATCCTGGGGGTAGGGTGAAACTTTCTAGGTGTTTAGGGAGCTGAAAAGAGATACTTTTGCAAAACCCTAATTTGCAGGTGTTGCAGCAGTGACGTTTTTCCGCTTGCAAATTGTGCTTCCCTCAGGTTGGCTTTGATACCATGTTAATGTTTAAGCCATTATTATAGTTCTTTGCATTTCAATAGATAAGAGCATAATAAGAACAAGATCACTGAGAAATACTCATTCATAAGAGACACAACATTTATCCTGGGAAACCCTCTAGGGAAAGAAAACCCAGCAAAAACTTCCGTATCATAAATAGCTTATACAATGTTCAGGAGATAACTCAAACCAATACAAATAGTCCTCCCCAAGAGATGCGCCAGTATTCTCCCTCTCTCCAACTGGTAATTGCAACTTGCCTCATAAGAGAATGAGCAAGTGAGTTTTGTGTTAGAAGTGAGGTGCTAGCCTCCTATATATACAAGACTGGCATGTGTGAAAGGGTTTCACTGGCAGGGCCGACCTCTCACTCTGGGTGGGTAAACCCACCTTTAATTAATTCCGGGTCTTCAATAATAACTGTTGGGATCGACTTCTTATTCTTCCCTTTATAATTGTTTGATGACCAATCCGCAAAAGGGGATTTGGTCCTTATACAATTACTGACATGATTAATCCACAATGGGGATTAATCCTAATAGTAAAATAACAATAATAAGAAGAATGCTCTTCAAAGTTACATTATTTCAATAGGTATCGTGTAAATCGTCACCAAGATCCTGCAGGAGGAGTAGAGTAACCTTCGTCCCTACTATCGCTGAGCCGGAAGAAAGGATTTTATCGCAGAGCATCATGGTCTAGCTCGGGGGTGGCTAGTGGTAAATCCATTAAGAGTGATTGAGCCTATGGTTGGGTGGAAATGGGCACCCCTTTCAGCAGTTGATTCATGTTATCTAGTTCTGATAAGTATTTTCTTGCTTTATGTATTGAACTGGAATAATGGAGGAATGCATGGGTTTATATATATGTGTATTTATAAATGGTTTTCTATGGGTAATGGTCATGATATGTGTATGCATTCATCTCCCTATGTACCTATGATTATGATTGATAGTTTGTATACCCTATCTTAACCTTGAGGCTTCTTGAGACATAATCCTGGAAGACGGGCAAGTTAGAGATATCGTGTTGAGATGAACCTTTCTGTCTGAAGAGGATACCTCATTCAAACTCCTTGCTGTGTGACCGGGATTTCAGGCCCAATTCCTTAACCATTTCATGATAAAGTTCAAGTCTTGATAGGGGAGGTCTCTCCATTTGGAAGACGAGCGGAGGAGATCCATTCAATGGGACCCATATGACCAATACCTAGGAACCTTAGGCTAAGCCTAAGGGATCTAAGTTCCTTATGACTTCGGAGCTCCGCAAGTCTGGGACTTTAGAGTGTTGTCGACCCTCATAGTCATAAACCGACTGAAGATGATCGAGATTTATGGTTACTGGTAAGGTTGATCAACATTAGTCGGTTCCCCAGGTGGATAGGTGAACCTATCTAACCAACTAAACCAGGATCCAAAACCCTGAAGGCTAGAGCTGCAAAGAACCTAGAACCGTAGATCGAGGGATACTTTAGGTTCTTGCCTAGCCATCGATATATCAGGGATGCGTGGCGCTAGCCCCTTTATTTCAGATATTTGGAACTTCGGAATATAAGAGTAGTTTTCATCGCAACACTCCCAAACGTTGAATCCCCGAGTTAACTAGAGTTGTAGATCTATAAACCTACGTGGCCAGATCTTGACCATGAGATCTGAGGAATGTTAGAAGTCTGTCTGTCTGGGGTGACGTGGTGCACTGACGTCACCCAGAGTGATGTGGACCCCTTCTTGACATGCCAGATGTCACTTAGATTTGTGTGTATCACATACCCTATAGGCCCATTGGAACGTAACACATGTCACCCTGACCCCTCCTACGTGTTTGTTCCTGATACGTGTCTGCCTAGCCAACATGGTTGGTGAAATGATCGGGACTTCAGAAGTCCAGGATTTTCGGGACTTTGGAGGATCTGGGATGTAGTATGGTAGAGATACCAAACGGTCCAAAGGCTGGTGATCTTATGAGACTTCATAATTTCAGAACTCCAGGTGGTCTCGTGGGTAGATAGTAAGGAGGCGTGAAGCGCCGGAGTGCCGAAAATATGAATTCCTCCACAACTGATATAGGAGAAAGAGAGTAATTCCAATCATGGGATCGAATTGTGGATGGTCTTCCACCGTGGAGGAAGGAACTTGGAAATAGTGCGTGTAAGGTGGATCCACGTGGGTGCCACGTGTCTCTCAACCAATAAATGCCCAAAGAGATTTAGGAGATATATATGCCGGTTCTGAGCTCAATTTTTTAGCATGGAGATCGTGGTTGGAAAAATCTGGATGAGCAGAATGTGGTAGAGACCTCAAATGAAGGATTTCATCACTTAAGGAGAATGAAATTTTGAGGCCCCATCCCTAGGAAATCCACTCAGGGGTCGGGTGTGTTACAAATTGGTATCAAAGCATGGTTACAACACTTGGCCTGCTTGGGCTCATGAACAAGTTGCGTAAAAACCATTTTTAAAGAAATTTAAGGGTGACGCCCTATCTTACCTCTTTCCTAAAGAGTCTGGATAAACCCTTATTGAAGAAAATAATGAAATATTTCTACTATGTGTGTGTATTTAAGAAATATGAACTATGTGTTGTTCATGAACTAATAGACTGTTAGATAACAACAATTGTTTTTCCAACACTCAAGTAGTCAGTGAATCGTGGGAAACTACAAGAATAAAGGATGGTGACATACCATGAAGTAGGGTATGGCACCCACAATAGAGACGAATAATCTGACGAAAGGAGGGTGGTGGAAACCTCTCTGGATCTGGCTGAAACTGTAAGGAGCCTCATGGATGAATTACATAGTTGCAAGGATGAAAACTAGAGATTGATAAAGGAGCAAGAAAAACAAACGGAAATTAATGTAATCTTGTTGCAGAGCTTATCCGATATACAGAGGCAGTTGCAGCATGGACCTGCAACCAGTCATGTGGACCGATGACATACAAAGATAAGTCAAATTCCACCCGAGATACGAAAATGTGGTCCCATAAGTGGCCACACTAGGAGGACTACCTCGAGGAAGGCCCAACCTGGAGACAGGGGACACTCATCAGGAGAGTCATATGGAAAGGAATCTGGCAACTCCGATGGATATTCTAGTAGAAAAACTAGCTCACATTCTCAAAGGAAAGGGAAGAAGCGAAATCATTCCAAAATCCATGACCCTAAAGAGTTCAAGAAATCCAAACCACCCTCTTTCAATGGAGAGATTGAGAAAGGGGAAGAGGAAGAAGCTTGGCTGCTTGGTTTAAAGAATTATTTCAAAGTCCATGACTACTCTGAAAACTTGAAGGATCAAATAACCATCTTCAACCTGAATGGAAAAGCTTCCATTTGGTGGGAAGACCTTAAGAATGTGAAAGGAATCCAGGAAGAGGACTTATCATGTAAACAAATTGAGAAACACTTCAGGAAGAAGTATCTATCAGAGAAATACTTTGATGGGAAGACTAAGGAGTTCTATGAACTCAAGCTGGGACAACTCATCATAGAGGAATATGTCAATAAATTCCTTGAGCTGCTGAGGTATGTACCCTACATAAAGGATGGAAAGGTAAAAGTGCAATGATTTATTAGTGGGTTACCTCAGACCTACCAGAACAGGATTGATTTTGACGAACCAAATACCTTATAAGACACTATCCGGAAGGCAAGGTATTGTTATGAATAGCTTGGGAGTTGGACATAACCTTGTGAGGATTGAAAGAAGAAAAGCGGTTCGGGATTCAATAAGAAGGGGTTCAAATCCTCAATATTAAGGAAATATAGGAACGACTCTAGGATAAGCCTTCATACTATAAATGTATATCAGAAACATTTCCTCTCCCAGAGTGGAAATAAACCTTTTGGAGCAACCCCAGGAAAGACTGATAACCCAAAGAAGGAACCCTTGAAATGTTGGGGTTGCGGAGAAGAAAATCTACTGAGGGATTGTCTACACATACAATAGAACAATAGGAGATTCTACAACATCCAAGAATCTACCACAATCAATGATGTGTCTAGGAACATGCCACGGATTTATGCAACTTTGGATAATAAACAAGCCGACCACTAAGCTTCAGTGGTGGATATGGAATGTATGATTTCCAACCATTTGGTTTTTATTTTAATTGACCCTGGTTCTAATTTGAGTTATGTAGCCCCTCAGACTGTTGATCAGTGGAAACTGCAACCAATTAAACATGTTAAGCTATGGTTAGTACAACTAGCCACTGGAACCAAAAGAAAAGTAGCAGAGGCCATACCATCTTGCCAATTCATCATGAATGGATTGTCCACCCAAGTGACCCTTAAGATACTTCTCCTAGGATCTTATGACCTATTTATTGGTATGGATTGGCTAGATGCTTATAAAACTAAGTTGGATTGCTACCACACAACCTTAGAATGTGTAAATGAAGAAGGGAGAACAATAACCCTCCAAGGGATTCAGAAGCCTGTCTCAGTGAGACAAATATCAACCCTTCAAATGAAAACGTATTGCAGAAAGGAATGTTCTCTATATGAAATACAAGTGTTGGAATCTGTTGAGGATGACAAAATGAACCTGGAGGACCACGCCATATTAAGAGTGTATAGACGTGTTCCCAGAAGAGGTATCGAGTCTACCTCCAAGAAAAGACATTGACTTCTCCATAGAACTTGCACCAGGAGTAGTGCCAGTGTCTAGGACACCCTATAGGATGAGTACACCCGAGCTAGTTGAGCTCAAGATACAACTAAAGGAAATTATGGACAAAGGCTACATCCGGCCCAACGTGTCTTCATGGGGAGCACTAGTCTTGTTTGTGAAGAAGAAATATGGCACACTCCGACTGTGCATAGACTATAGACAACCCAATAAGACAACCATAAAGAACAATTACCCCTTACTAACAATCGATGACTTGTTTGACCAATTAGGGGGTGCTTCCATTTTTTCAAAGATTGACTTAAGGTTTGGATACCATCAAGCCCAAATCAATGATGAAGACATCCACAAAATAGTCTTTGGGATCCGATATGGTCACTATGAATTTGTGGTGGTGCCATTTGGATTAACCAATGCCCCCACCACTTTCATGTGCTTGATGAATAATGTACTCAGTAAATTCCTATAAATATTTGTATTGGTTTTCATTGATGATATCCTAATATACTCCAAGAACATAGAGGAGCATCAGAAACATATTAGACTTGTACTTAAAGTACTAAGAGAGCTTCAACTCTACGCTATGTTTAACAAGTGTGAATTTTTTCAGAAGCAAGTCCATTACTTAGGCCATGTTATTTCTAAAGAAGGAGTGGCAATAGATCCTGACAAAATTAGATCTATTATGGAATGGCCTACTCCAAAGGATGTATCTGATATTAGATCCTTTATGGGATTAACAATATATTACAGAAGATTTATAAAACGATTTTCCAATTCAGAGAAAGGGGGTTAAATTCACTTGGACATTAGAATGTGAAGATAGATTTCAAGAAATGAAATACCTTCTGACCCATGCACCCATGATGAAGATTGCAGACCCTGATAATGAATTCCTCATGTGGAAAAATGTGTGCAAGGAAGGACTCAAAGGAGTCCTTATGCAAGAAGGGCATGTAATTTGCTACGAATCCAAAAAATTGAATGAGCATGAAATCAATTATGTGACCCATGATCTGGAGTTGGATTCCATAGTACAAACTTTAAATATGTGGAGGCATTACCTCTTGGGTAGAATATTTTTACTTATGACAGACCACCATGGGTTGAGGCACATGTTTGATCAACCGACACTCAATTTTATACAAGCTAGGTGGATGGCTCTCCTTAGTGAGTTTGATTTCAAAATCAAACACATCAAAGGAAAGAAAAATAGGGTGGTCGATGCCCTTAGCAGAAGTGTGAAAATGATTCACCTGACAGCAGTGAGCACCTATGAAACACATGTTAGGGAAAGAGTTAGGAATGCACAAGAAACAGATGCATTCTTCAAGACCGTGACATCATGCCTAAAACGAGATCCCACAGGGCTAAAGTATCAAGGCTATCAAATGATGGATGAAGGTCTGCTGACTTACATAAACATATTGTATATCCCAAGTTGTGATGACTTGAAGAGATTCATAATGGATGAACTACACAAGAGACCATATACTAGTCACCCAGGATATCAGAAAATGATCACAACCACTAGTAAACAATTCTATTGGCATGGATTGAAAAAGGACATAGTTGATTATTTAGCTAAGTGTCTAGAATGCCAGCAAGTTAAGGCAGAACACCAGCACCCAACATGGTTGTTACAACCTCTACCAATTCATAATGGAAATGGGAAACCATCTCCATGGATTTCATCACCATATTACCAAAATCGGCCAAGCAAAATGATGCCATCATGGTAGTGGTGGATAAATTGAGCAAGTCTACTCACTTTGTACCTGTCAAATCAACTTGCAAAACGATAGATATTGCCAACATTTTCATGAAAGAGATATTCAGACTACATGGCATGCCTAGGGAGATCGTATCTGACAGAGACACGAAATTCACTTCAAGCTTTTGGAAATCCTTGATGGATGGTTTTGAGACTAAATTGTTGTTTATCACAACCTATCATCCTAAAACTGATGGATAGACAGAAAGAGTAAACCAAATATTAAAATAAATGCTAAGAATACATGTAATGCATCAGCCTAAGAAGTGGGAAGACTACCTTCCACTGGTAGAATTTGCATACAACAATAGTTATCAAGAGTCACTGAAGATGAGCCCTTTGAAGCCCTCTATGGTAGATAGTGCAAGACTCCAGTCAGCTGGAGTAATCCAGTGGATATAATTACAATCGGACCTGACATGCTAAAAGAAATGGAACAACAAGTGATTCAGATAAAGCAAAATCTAAAAATTTCTCAAGATAGACAGAAGCGTTACGTTGACAGAAAGAGAACTCCCAATGAGTTCAAGATAGGAGACCATGTCTATCTCAGAGTTAGGCCCATGAAGAGTTCCATGAGAATTGGAGCTTGTGCCAAGCTAGCACCTCGGTATTGTGGACCCTTTGAAGTCTTAGATAGAGTGGGACCTGGAGCCTATAGGCTAGCACTCCCTCCCACAGTAAAGACACATAATGTTTTCCATGTTTCATTATTGAAGCAATATGTACATGATTCTAATCATATAATTGACTGGTCTGTGATCTAGGTGGATCCAGAGGGATATTTCCTTCCAAAACCTCAATGCATACTAAACATGAAGGAAACCCTGCTCAAGAACTGAATCATTGCACATGTCAAGGGGTAGTGGAAACACTTTGTCCCAGATGAGGCTACATGGGAAATGGAGGATACCATGAGACATGCATATCCATTTTTGTTTACTTCTGTATATACAGAGCATGTTGACAGATAGAACATCGAGTATGATGTTCCTTTAAAGGGGGAGGGAATTGTAACACCCTGTTTCCCCAAGTTTGTAAATATAACTATATTGGCCAAGGGACTATGGAAAACTCAATATGTGTGAATGTTGGATTTTATGGACCTTTGCATAAAAGGTCAATGAATGTAAATTATGTTATTTACTAGAAAATGGATAAGTGTTGCATGACTGTTGGAAGGGGGATATACTAAGAGAGACCACAAATGCTAGGAAAGATATGGTGAAGGGGACCAAGAATGGTTGCGTTAACCTCCACCAAACCAGTGCTTTACTATATTTAATTGCTCAGGACTAGAACAATCCTCTGACCTAGGAATGAATTACACTCAGGCTGGTAGGTGGGAATACCTCCTCAAGATTTAATTAGGGGATGGGGTAGAGCATCCATCTGTAAGGATTCCAAACCTAACCACGTACTGGGAATTCAAGCCACACATAACCTTGCTGAGAAAGGCAAGAAAGGAAGGTGTGGTGGGTAGAGGAAGACTTGCGAAGAGTGCAGAGAGGAGAGGATAATCTCTCAGGTTCAAGGAAGAACTAAGGAATGAGTGTTCTGGTCGCAGGGAAATGGCTAGCAAGGTTATGATACAAGCTGGTAAACAAGGTTGATCCTCCTTGCTTAGTATTGTGTAAACCATCCCCAAGATCTTGCGGGAGGAGGAGAGTAACCTCTTTCCCTACCGTCACTGATCCTAAAGAAAGGATTTTATCACAAAGCATCGTGGTCTAGCTCAGGGGTGGCTAGTGGTAAATCCATTAGGAGTGATGAAGCATATGGTTGGGTGGAAACGAGCACCCTTTTCACCAGTCGCTTCACTTTATCTGGTTCTGATAAGTATTTTCCTACTTTAAGTATTGAACTGGAATAATGGAGGAATGCATGGGTTTATATATATGTGTATTTATAAAAGGTTTTTTGTGTGGAATGGTCATGATATGTGTATGCATTCATCTCCCTATGAACCTATGCTTCTGACTGATAGTCTCTATACCCCAGCTTAACCTTGAGGCTTCTTGGGACATAAGCCTAGAAGACGACCGAGTTAGAGATATCATGTTGAGCTGAAACTGTCCGTCTGAAGAGGATACATTTTTTAGACTCCTTGCTATGCGACTCGGATTTCAAGCCCAAGTCCTTAACCATTTCATGATAAATATCAAGTCTTGATAGGGGAGGTCTCTTGATTTGGAAGACAAGCGAACAAGATCCGTTTGATGGGACCCATATGACCAATACCTACGAACCTTAGGCTAAGTCTAAGGGACCTAATTTCCTTCTATTTTCAGAGCTCCGCAAGTCTGGGACTTTTGATTATTGTCGACCCTCATAGTCATAAATCGATCGAAGACGACCGAGAGTTACGATTACTGGTAAGGTTGACCGATGTTAGGTAGTTCCCCAGGTGGCTAGGTTAACCTATCTGACCAACTAAACTGGGATCCAAAACCCCGAAGGCCAGAGCCGCGAAGAACCCAAAACCGTAGATCGAGGGATCCTTCAGGTTCTTTCCCAGTCATCGATATACCGGGGATGCATGGAACTAGCCCCTTTAGTAGAATGTCGAATCCCTGAGGTAACTAGAGTCGTAGATCTATAAACCTACGTGGTCAGATCTCAACCATGAGATCCGAGGAATGTTAGAAGTCAGTCAGTCCAGGGTGACATGGTGCAGTGACGTCACCCAGGGTGATGTGGACCCTAACTTGATGTGCCACATGTCACCTGGATTCATGTGTATCACATACCCTATGGGCCCATTGGAACATAACACATGTCACCCTGACCCCTCCTATGTGTCCGTTCCTGATACATGTCTGCCTAGCCAATGTGGTTGGTGAAATGACCGGGACTCCAAGAGTTCAGGATTTTCGGGACTCCAAGAGTCCGGGATTTTCGGGACTCTGAAGGATGTGGGATGTAGTATGGTAGAGAGACCGAATGGTCCGAAGGCTGGAGACACATGGTGAGCTTACGTCACTTTGGAATTTCGGAACTCCGGGTGGTCTTGTGCGTAGATAGTAAGGAGGCATGAAGCGTTGAAGCACCGAAACGCCGAATTCCTCCATAGTTGATATAGGAGAAAGAGAGTAAGTCCAGTCATGGGATTGAACAATGGATGGTCTTCCACTGTGGAGGAAGGAACTTGGAAATAATGTGTGTAAGGTGGATTCATGTGGGTGTCACATGTTCCTCAACCGGTAAATGCCCAAAGATCTTCAGGAGATATATCCACTGGTTCTGGGCTCGATTTTTGAGCATGGAGACCGTGGTTGGAAAACTCTATCCAAGCAGAATGTGGTAGAGACCTCGAATGAAGGAATTGATCACTTAAGGAGAACGAAATTTTGAGGCCCCATCCCTAGGAAATCCACTCAGGGGTTGAGGCCCCATCACTCTCAACCCACTCACTTATTACAAATTACCCACTCCACCTACCAATTTTGACAACATTTTTCCCACTGTTAAGACCACCCATCACCTCCCATCCTATGTGGAGATGGGCACTAGCATCTTTAATGACTCATCATTACTTTGGGATTACAATGAAACTCCTTCCAGGTTAACTATATGGGATCATCTCCCATCTACGCCATCTCCTCATTTGTTGAGAAACCACCTCTCCCATCCAAAATTCCTTCCATTAACTCTAAAATTACCCTTCATACCCATGAGGAACCCTATATTCCCTCCACATCATCACCATCCTCATCAAGTCACACAGTTCCCTTTACTAATAGTCCCCCTCTTTAAGAGACCATTCATCCAAAGAATTCTATAAAATGGATTCATTTTATCTTTCCACAACCTAAATTAATTGGGTCCCCTGTCATGGCCACCCTTAACCTTCCCGATTTAACCATAAGGATATAGTTTTGGTATCATTTCCACCCTTCTATCAACCCTTCCACTACACTTCTCACTAGCTTGGTATTCTCTCATGTATCTCCCATTGGTGTACAATCGCCTTGTAAGCAGGACCCACCTAATATTCCCATGCATAATACTAGGAATCATGCATGAAATAACCATGGATAGATGGCAGATGATAGGAATGTTTCAGGCACCTCCATCCTTGATCTTGGCCTAGCTACACCCATATAACAATAGGACATTTGCATTCATAAACCTTCTTTTTCCCTTTGTGACATATTAGGTCACTCCACCTACCATTGTCCGATGCTCTCAAAGCTTCACCAATTGAATTTGTTTCCACCCATTCCCTCACTTACTCCCCTTCTATTGCATCCCCTCGTACATGATTGGACACACCCACCCCTTCAAAACCTCACACTACCTCACTTTAAACTAGTAGATCTTTATCCATTTGCATAGTATTCAATCATTATATCAATTATTTTCCTACCCTTATATCGATTCATTGCTACCATGTTTCCATCCCATAGAAACCCCATGAAAATATCACCCTATTGATCCTCTCATGGAATCTCCCCTTGCTCCTTTGACTAGGACTTTTCTTTGCTCAACACCCAATGTTGATCACTACCCAAAATAGAATTTTCACCTCTCCATTCATGACCTTGCTCTCTCAATGCATCTTCCATCAAGGAGACCCCATCATAGTGTACCTTTCATATCATACTCTAATCCTTTATCCCATCTAGTGAAGGACCATCAAATAATTTTATTTTTATTTTTATTACTCTTATGCCACGTGCTCTATTTGTATGTGTGTAAAATATTTTTAAAGGCTTCATTTTTCACACATATTATGTGATGATGCATCATGTATATTCTCTACACTAGAATTTGGGTATAGGATTTCCCTTTGCAAACATTACATTTTACCTTTTTACACCTTTGAATTTTTCATACGTTCTCCCTTGTCCCAATGAGTTACCTCATCATTTTTGAGGTCCACATAGAAGTCATTTGATGGTAGAATTCCACCTCCATGGGTTGTTTTAGTTTAATGTCATTTTCATTATGGCACCCATTCCACTCATTCTACTTGGCATTAGATATCCTTTCAGTTGAAATTTGTATTGAAGATCCCCATGTTTCACTCTTCTCATTTGCTAGTTTTACCCATGGAATTCTAAGTCATTACTATTGGTTTGATGTTCTACTTCTCACTATGTGATTGAACCCAGGATTTTCACCTCATCATTGTGTTAAAGCTCCAATATATATTAAAAACCCTCCATTGTTATATATATATATATATATGAGGATACCCAACCCTTTTTGCATCCATTTGTTGTCACCTTCCCTACACACCATTCCAAATTGATTGGTCAAATTTGGAATTTGGAATTTGGAATTTGTTATAATGTCATTGATCATTCTATTATTTATAAAATTCTATTATATATATATATATATAATAGAAAACTAAAATTTTCACATAACATAAAACATAAAAATAAAAAAACATTAAAAAAAACAAAATGGGGAAAGGAACTCAATTTTATTTAGTACCACCATATTTCACTAGCAAGGTTTCTCTCATCAACAATTCAAGAAGCCATCAATGTCACCCATATTCAAAGGATTTGTATTGAATCATCCATGTCTATCCATTTATATGGAATTCATTGGTCATTTTCTTCCCAGTCATACCATATGGTTGATGTCATCTTCGTGGTTCATGAGATTTTCACACACCATGGTTTTTACCTCGTTACCATTATCCCCGAGTCTCCCTCTTGTCATCATCCTAACTTTGTCCTCATGGTGCCCATCATGATCTAAACATTAATCCTCCTCTTGTCCCTACATAGACGTTGGACAAATTATTCTATTTAATTTTATGATCTCTGCCCACATTAGTCTATTTTTATGCTCCATTCAATGGAATTCTTGAGTCCCCTACTCATTTTCTAACTCATCCCTTTGTGTCAAGTCCAAGGTTTTTACATATATTAGTTTCCTTTGTACCTCTTTTTGGTTTAAGTTTCCTATTAATTCCCTTTTTCTAGTGGATCTACCCTATAGACACCAAATCATTGTCTCTTGGGGTTTGATTTATAGGCCCAGTTCCTTAGTTTTCATTCTCATCATAGGTGATTCCCCTTGGATGTTGCAGTGTATTTTCACCATTGATCTGTGATGGCATATTTCCTTCTTGTGTTTCACTTCAGTACCTACATATACATTATGTTAGATTGTAACTTTACCTTAGCACCTATATTCATCATTGATGGGATACCTCACATTTGGAAGTTACCTCCATTATTGCTCACTGACCACATGGTTTCTTCCATGCTCAACCACAAATCATAATGACATTATGGAGAATCTACTCAATGATATCAATGTTTCAAATCCATTTGAAGACCAAGGACATGTATTCTTAATCGATGTTTATTTTGAGCTTCTAGTTTGAGCTTACCTTAGTCATATCTTTGAATGTTTTGGGCCCCATTTATGATGGGGCTCCTTTGTTGCAGTTTTATGCCCTCTATGGAGACATTGTTTCATCACCAATGATATGGAAGAAACATATAGATTTTTCTGAGGAACTATCAGGTTTACCACTAAAAATGAATATTGATTTCTCTATTAATTTGATGCCTAGAGATACTCTAGTATCTAAGACTCCATATATAATGAGTACATCCAAATTGAAGGAGATACAAATTGCAATTAGAATAATTATTAAATAAGGGTATATAGTGTTTCCCCTTCAGGGGTAACAGTCCTAGAGCCACTTGTCAATCAATGTGGTGTTTTCTAGCTTGCATGAGATATCTTGATTGTGCCATCTAGATGAAAACATTCTCCTTTTTCTCCTTCCATGACATGATGATTTATCCTCACATTACTCTCAGGTTTCTCAGCCATGGTATATCAATGCTCTACACCTCAGATGATAGATGTACCTAGTAAATTATTTACACATGATCGAGGCTTAGTCTACTTTGCTTCACTTGTTGTGCTATTCTCTCATGTATGGGTTTGATTCATAGACTTGGTGTTATAACCTCTAAGTTAGTCATGAACCTAGAAAATATAGGTCTGATATCTAATAACACTACATAACATTAATGATTTTGTTATTTTCCTTGTTGTACCATGGGGGAGATAATTGTCCTTTATAAGTGTTATCAAGTCTCGAGTCAAGTTGTACCACTAGCGATATAGTTAGGGTAGTGTTTTCCAAATCCTAACCATACTTAACACTTTCCATTCTTCCCCCTTCACTTCCATCCCACTCATAAAAAAGTTATTTTTTCTCATGGTTGACTTGTCAATTTTCATTTAGAAAGGTCAAGCCAAGAAATACTATTTCAATTGAGCCAAAAAGGATAAAGGTGAAGAGAAAATAAAAATTTTAAATCCAAAAAAATGATAAAGCTTGAGCTATGCTACCTCACTATGAGGCTAATGCCCCTAGTCCTATGTTTATCTATGAATATCTAAAGAAAAAACAACTTGAATAAAATAAAGAAAATTAATAAAAAAAAAGAAAAAGAAAAATAAATGGGTAGTAAGAAATAGTGTCGAGGAAATGGTAAATCAAAGTTTAATCTCCCTCTTTAAAGATTCTATATTAAATCCTAGCTCGTGAAAGATATTCAATCAAGTTTGAAGGACCGTACATCATTCTACATGACTTTGAGGGTCAATTCACGAGGTTTTCCCCTTTCCATTCTATAATTTATTTATCATATCACTTACCCCTAACTTAGTGACTTGGGAAATTCTTTTTGTCTTAGGATTTGTCACATGTATAAAGTCTAGGGTTGTCCTCCCATAGTAAAACTTAGGAAAATCCTAAAAATTAACTTGTGTTATGTTGTTTCTAGAAGAAATCACTAAGTATGCACTACCTAATGACTTGTAAGGTGGTTATACCCAAGACTATAAGTGGCCTCCTTGCATTGCGATACATGTACATGCACTTGGAGTGGCATCTATGCCTTTGGATATGTGTACCATGCCTCAGGATCCATGTCACTACATTGGGATCTACGACATTTCATTAGGATCCATGTACTTGTATAGAGACATATCCATTGACATTGGGACCCATGTCATTTTTCTTGGGATATGTGTCACTGCATTAGGATCCATGATAGTGTATTCGGTGATGACAAGGATGCCACATCATCATAATTTCCACATGGACTACTATAGGAGAGCACCTTTTTCTAGATGAACTATTTTTTCCACATGTGGGAGGTTGTTGAGGTAGTTGAGGACATTCATGAGGTGGTTATAGGTGGTTATATGTTCAAGTTACATGAGGTTATAAGTTATTAGGAGTGGTTATGACCCAATTGACCACTTCTTTGATGAAGTTATTTGCTTGAGAATACACACGTGCCACATGCACCTTGATCTCTCTTGCTTAACGTCCCACACATGTGGATGATTTCACCCTCCTGGATAACGCATTTTTTTATTGGAGAAGACTTGTTCCATGATTAATATGGGATTAGTTGGATACACATCTTGGTATTGGGCCTAAAGTTAACCTCACTCACACATTTGGAGGGGTCGTTGGCACTTTTTGAGGAGGTTGCACTTATTTTCATGCTCTCATGGACCACACATGTGTAATTTTTTCACCATTTTGAGGAGGGTGCCCCTACATTTGAACATTTGTTTTAACCACCTATGGTATTCTCCCATGGTTTCCACTTGGGAACATGGTATTGTCCCATTGTTTCACTTGAGCACCTTGTATTTGCTCATTGTATTGTATCCAACACATATTATCTACCCATGGTTTGAGTGAGGCATATTATCTATATAAGGATGGAACTTCTCACATTTGTAACTATTTGGAGAATAAGATAAAGCATTTTTGTCTCTCATGTACTTGTGTTTTAAGTCTATCTTGGTTATTTTTAATGGTTTAACTTGTAGAAGGTTAGAAATAGTATATGTATGCAACATGTGAAGGTGGATCAATAAACTAGCAAGGAGCCACAAAAGGAGAAAATTGCTATGGTTGGAGGAGAATCATGAGGTAAAGCTACTTTTCTTATAGTCCTTAGTCATTTATCACTAGATGTATAGTATTGGATTTTAACAAATATTCATTTGATTTCTAGCTCTTACTTTAGTGAAATATAGGGACTACTTCTTGATACTTGGAAGAGCTTGTTACACACTCTTCTCTTCACCAAGATCTTGGAGAATCCAAGTGTCTCTTAGGGAATTTTTCCAAGTACACCTTATGGTTTCTTGGAATACCAATACTTGATACAAGGATCAAGCCTCAAGAAGACCTAGTGTGACCCCACAACCCAAGTGGAAGTTAGACACTAGTCTATTTTATCTCTCCCTCTCAATCTTTACACACACACACATGACTTTGTTCTAAAAGAAATCTGGGTTTGAAGGTTACATTTTTAGATCTAGATTGTTAAATTTCCAAATCTTGTGCCTAATTTATTAATATCTAGCTTTAGATTTGGATTTTTTGTGCTAATCCTTGTTTTAACTCTTCATCTAATAGTGATTTGCACAAGTTTTCTAGTTCATACTTTTACAAGTACATGACTAGTTAGAGTATCTTAGATATTGGGTTTAATGCTAAAAAATATTAGATAGATCTAAACTTATCGATAAATAAACTTAATGTTGCTAAATATTGATTTTCCTTGAGTTTGTTTCATCTAAATCAATGCTAGAAAATACATTTGTGACATAAGGGTTTGAAAAGTGCTTTGCTCTATTTCACACATTGGTGAAAGAGCCTAACAATTTGACCATATTTCATTGATATAAGAAACATTTTTCACTTAATATAATCTGACTACACCTAACTAGAAAATCTATGGCGTATATGGTAAAATGACTTTGCTTGATTAACCGAACGATTCATGTGAAGTTGACATTTATTCAATGGAAATATCTTGTTACATTGGTTACATGGTTGGAAATTGATTTTCAGTAAGGAATTCTTTCATTTGAATGTCTTTTCTTATTGGTGCAAATACATCAGATATGTTTAAAGGACTATTATCTTGGAATACACAGTGGTAAAAATACTCCTTAGCAAGTATTACAAGTGTTGTTGTCTATGTTTTCATAGATAAATCCTAATTCACACATGTTATCACCTTTTATTGTGCACCATTTCTTCATGAATGTGATCTAAACACTGGCAGAAAGAAAATCAACTATAAATGACTTGTTACAATTACTACTCTATTTGGTCACATTTTAAAGTTTTAAATGCAAATCTAGAACCTTTTTAATGCTTCTAGTATTTCAGATTTAAAACACTTTGAATGTTGAGTTTTTTTCATCACAAAGTGTTTAAAAATCTATTGTTGTTTGAATGATCTAATAAATATAGAATTTACACTTGCTTTACATGTTTAACAAGTGGACTTGTCAAATTTCAAACTAAGCATTATTCCAATGGTTACATTGATCAACAATTTTCTAGTAAATGGTTGCAAATCTAAGCATAATTTCTTGAAATCTTGGAGCATATTCTATTCACATTATGGATTATACATAGCATTAGTATGTTCTTAATTATGGGAATGCACTTCAATGACTGAAATTTATATTTGTCCTCTTCAAGTGGATGATCATACACTTTTGTTATGTCCATTTATGGTAACAAGATTCTAAAACTATGATACACTATGAGTTTGTTTTGTCATTGGCACTTTATGATTCAAATCATAACAATGATATTTTTCTTGAGTTTCAACTTAAAAAGAAATGGTGAATGGTTAATGTTGGGTCTCATGGATGGCCATTTCTTTCTACTCTCGTATACTCAAATTTGGTCAAAGACATCATCCCTAGAGGCTTGGTTAATGCTTTATGTTGAATCACATGAATGCTATTGTAAACTCCATGTGCTTTGGGATCTAATCTTCACATGTATGTAAGCTGTTTCTAGTAATCTCATTTCAAACCTTTTGTAGATGATTTAATGGTCATTGTTAAGCACTATTGATCAAGTGTGATTCAAAGAAATCAATTATAAGTGGCTCAATTTGCATTCTATATGATACATTGTTGATGTGAAAACATGCAAATTTATTTTTCCACATTGATCTAAAGTAATTTACAGTATTTCATTTCACTAATGAATCGATTTGAACTAGTGTTGGACAAACAAGTAAGCACTTTGCATATCTCAATGTTCATTGATTGTTTGATTGACCATATATGAATATAATCGATCCAAGCTAGTTAATATCCCACCTTTCTCAACATTTTAGCTTGGTTGATTGATAGGGTTACCCACCTTGACTAGGATATCTTTTTCCTTAGTCTAAAGAGTGGAGTAAGGCCACTGAGGTGATAGTGGGTGGCTTTCATGAGAGTTGTTTCTAGTCTCTCCTGTTGGAGTTAGGATTTTCCTCTTAGCAGAGAGTTTAATTGGTAATAGGGAGCACTAGTTTTCTTTTTAAATAAGAAAGATGTGACTTTACAACTATGCATTGATTTTAGATAGATGAACAAGATCATTGTGAGAAATTAATATACTCTACCAAGAATTGATGACTTATTTGATCAACTAACATGAGAAAATATATTTTTGAAGATAGATTCGAGGTCAATCTACCATCAGATAAGGATAAAGGATCAATACATTAGTAAGAAAACTTTCAAAACTAGGTACACACACTATGAATTTGTAGGGGTGCCATCTGGACTGGAAAATGAACCAGTTATCTTCATGTGATTAATGAATGGAATATTTAGAAATTAGTTGGATAAATTTTCATCATATTCCTAGATGACATTCTTATGTATTCAAAGTTAGAGGAGGATAATGAATAGCACTTGAGGTTATTACCACAAGTTCTAAGAGGAAATTAGTTGTATTCTAAGATTGAAAAGTGTTCCTTTTATTAGAGTCAGTTTCATTACTTGGGACACATAATATCTAATCAAGGAATAGTAGTAGATCCAAAGAATATTGAATCTATTAAGGGATGGCCTACACCTAAGAATGTAGCTAAGGCAAGGTACTTCCTGGTGTTTGATATATACTATAGAAGATATATAGAAGGATTCTCCAAGATCACATGGACACCAAAGTGTGAATAAAGCTTCCACTTGTTAAAGGAATTTCTTACTAATGCACCCTGTTGGATTACTGAGAGGGGGGGTGAATCAACAATATCATAATTATAATCCTTTTTATTCAAATGTTTATATCAATGTAGAATTATTATCCAATAATGAGCAATAAGAAATAAACAATCACACATATACACAGTACACCAGTGTTTTACGTGGAAACCCAAATCGGGAGAAAACCGCATAATGTTTTTTCTTATATGTCTTGAAGAATTACATTCATTGGAAGCACCAACTTCCTTTGTTTTCCAGATGCAACTGGAAGGAGGCTCCAACCCCCTAGTTTCTCAGGCTACAACCTGAGGGAAGCTCCAACTCCCTAATTCTCTAGCTACAAC
>ML797869.1:238941-250771 GCA_009831015.1 Picea engelmannii
TTTTTTCTTTACATTGTCGTGTCTGAAGGGATGATTGGTATGGTTATTTTTCATGAGGATGATGAGCTCCATGAGCATGTTATCTACTACCTTAGCCAAAATCTAGTTGGTCCTAAACTTAAATACTCCCACATAGAGAAGCTAGCATTATCCACTGTACATGAAGTTAAGAGATTAAGTCACTCTATCTTACTTTGCAAGACTACCGTAGTTGTTGATATCAATCCATTTCAATACGTCCTTATGAGGCGTATCATAGAGGGGAAATACAATAAGTGGATTGTTATTTTGCAAGAATTTGATCTTTATTTTGCCTCTACGAAATCCAAGAAATCGCTAGTTTTTGTAGAGTGGATGTTAGACTTCCCTAGGATGGATGAGGATATTTTTCACGCTGATTCATTCATGGATGAACATATATTCCTTATCTCATATGCATACCCCTGGTATGGAGATATTCCAATCTACGTTCAAACCCTGAATCTTCCCAACATCTTTCGAGAGACGACTGACGATGTATACGTCATCAGGATAAGAACTACCTTATTATTGACGACACATTGTATCATTGAGGGACAGATAATATTTTGCATCATTGTTTGAATCATGAGGGGGTTGAGGACTTTCTAATTAATTTCACAGTGGGGCGTGTGGTGGTTATTTATTTAGGATTGAGACAACCCAAAAGATATTGTGAGTTGGTTATTTTTTTCCATCGATTTTTAAATATTACGTCGAATCGGTCAAGAAGTTTCACCCTTTCTAGGTGTTCACTCGTAAAATGTTCTTGTACCCAACCCCTCTTCACCGAGTCATTACCGTTGGTCCCTTCACTAAGTGGGGGGTGGATTTCATGGACTAAAACTCATCCTCGACTAGGGGCACAATCATATTATCACGGTCGTGGATTATTTTACTAAATTTGTTGAGGCCATTCCTACCATTAAATCCGATGGTGAGACTGCAACAATTTTTGTATTCAATCAGATTATAGATTGGTTCAAAATCCTGAAAGAGATTGTCACTAATCATGGAATTCACTTATAGAATGAGATGATGATAGAGTTAGCATCAAAACTGGGGTTTACACACGGTTATTCTTGCCCCTATTATCCCTAGGAAAATAGACAAGTAGAGGCCATGAATAAATCTCTAAAGACCATTTTTCAAAAACCTGTCAGGTAGAGTAAATATAACTAGCATGTGATGCTTTACCCTAAAATATGTGAATATTGAACCACGATAAATAATTCCACTGGTTTCTCACAATTTTAATTAGTGCACAGTGTGGAGTCGATTCTTCCTATTGAATGCAAAATCCCTTCCCTTAAGTTGGTGATTGAGCTCCTACCTAACACAATCGATCTTGAATAATGCCTCGTACACCTAGAGATCCTCGATGAGCAACGTAGAGATTCCTCTATAGCCATTGAAGTGAATAAACAACGTGTTAATGTCCAATACGATAATTTTGTCTGTCCCCGATAGTACAATGAGGTTGACTTGGTCCTTCTTTATGAACAATCTAAAGAACCGATGGGGGTAGGAAAATTCAACCCCATGTGGCACGGTCCTTATATCGTGTGATGTGTCCTAGATAAATGAGCCAATGCATTAGATTATTATGAGGTAAATGTGTCAGACGAGCCCATAAATAGGCTCTACCTTAAAAGGTATTACACTTGAGCCTTCAAGATTGTACGTGACCTTTGTATATTGGTGTATTTTACTGTATATAATTTTTTTTCCTTTTGTGTCACCTACTTGCTTATTGAGTTTTCCCTTGGTTGGAAGATGTCAATAGAATCTTCAGTGTACTTAGGATTCGTAGACGGTGCCATTCATCATATGTGGAACATGGATTTCACACTTGGGTTATTTGTTCACTTAAGGTACAATCGATGTCTTCAGGTGGCGTTTGTATGGATCCATCAACGAATAATGTGGTTGAGTATATCGTCGTTATAGAGATATTATGCGATGTCATTTCACATGGTGTTTGATCTTTAGAAGTTCTCCTAGACTCCCAATTAGTTGTATGTGAGTTGAACAATATTTACCGAGTGAGATATCCTACTTTACTCTGATGATTCCTACGGGTACGACTTTTGGAACGATATTTTGATTTTATTACTTATAATGACATCCCTAGAAGTTCTAATCAAGTATTTGATGCATATGATAATTACATTTTAGATTGGCATTTGTCACATAACTAAGTAAAGAAAACACACATTCATACATTCATCCATTGTGAGATATATACATAATTCTGAAGACCAAAATGTTTTTTATACTTCATCCTTTAAAGTCTAAAAATTATGGTGTCATAGTACAAAATTGGGCTTATTCCCTCAAAATACATGTACAATTCGTACATCGCATAACCATGCAATCTAACCCTAAGTTGCCAGATGCGTGTCATGATAGAACACTATGGTTTTTTCAAGATGTCATAAGAATCTCACCCATGCATGAGATACACCCACCACCTACCTCTGCATCGCCTCTAGCAGATCCTCCACCTGGACCATAGGAATATTGTGTGTCAGATGAGATAGGTTTCCCTGCACATTCTATAGAAATATCTCCACATCCCCTCCTACCATATCATCTCCTCGTCCCCTGCATCGATTTCATGGATACCCGTCAAGTCGTCACGGACCTACGTTTATGTAAGAAAATATTCATTAATACATGATACCATACAAAAATAAATTTTGTGTTTTTGTTTGCATTTATCAAATTGAAAAACACAAAAAATGAAATATAAAAAAATCAATTCTCACTGATATATGAAAAGATGGATCCTGGTGGAAATGGCATGTCACGGTCCCCTCGGTAGTCAATATCATCATAGGGATAGTCATCGATGGCTATGACCTATCATCACCACCAATGAAATAACTCATCGTTGTAGGGGGTTGGCACCCTACCACCTCTCAATCGCCTCATCACCTCAATCCACCGTGACATGGATGGATCGTGTATTCCATGTGGAGTAATATCTACTCTAGGGCTCAAAGCTAGAACCCTCTCAAAGAAAAAAATACACAATATGGATGTGAACCTGAAGTTCTTAATTCTCCCGAGTTTGCAGTTCATCAAATGGCTCTTGATTTTGGCCAGTGGTGAGGTGCACCAATCATAAATCGTGGGTCTCAAATAGTCCACATCATAGAAAATGAGTGGCCTCGATGCCTAGTGCAATGAGGATGACCCTGATATCCATGTGAGTACTAAGATGATGATATTTAGACTCGGGTTCTCAATCGCCCTGATAGGGAGTTGGATCCCTACTTTCTCTCTACTTGCAACATAGTAGGTGGTGATGTACTCCTTCGTATTCCTCCCACCTCCAGCCCCTTGGGCCTTGAGATTTACCATCTCGCCTCGGCGAGAAAATCCTGTGATAAATTATATATCGTCCTCTTCAATTCTCAATGGTTTCCCATCAAGATTGAAGGCCTCAGTCTCTAGATCCAAATAGTTTATCAATATATGGAGAAACCTCACTTGAGCCCTCATTCCTATTATGGCCCAAAATTTATAGAGCCCACATATTTGCAAAGCTCGTTGGGACCTCATATATATATTCACTGCAGCATTGACTTCTTCGTGCTCCCTTTCTCTCCATTCGATAACCATCCTGCAAAGGAAACATCACATTTTGAGTCAATTTTTGTTAAAAACCTTATGTGCAGAGTTATTCGCGGGCTACCCTTATGACAGTCATGTATAGGGCTCGATGTATGTGAGCATTCTTCACTTTTCTCGTGTACATGGGGTCATGTACGTGACCCGATAAATGATATCCCACATACACCCTATTTTCCAATTTATGACCTCTTAAACTTAAAGTTTCAGCACTAAAAATAATGATTAAACCATGGAAATTGAAGAGAATAGGATAAACACTTACTTGGTCCATACGGTTTCCAATTTTGTTGATCGTAACTCCTGAAATCACCACTGGAAGATCTGGGTAAAATGGCCTCAAAATCATTATGTGGGTGAAAAAATCAAATGATATGGTAAAAAATTCTTATTTTTACTATTAGTAGATAATTTTTACCCACTTTATATAGTTTTACCCTATATTTCATGTTTTTTACCATGTGGACTAATGGTGCAGTGAAAGACCTAGTTTGAAGTGGTTTTGTCTAGGGATTTTACAGATTTCCAGCATCATGTCACTCGTTTGTGCAGCCAGTAGGTATATTCCACTACTGGCATATAGAATAGGTTCTCACCCTTATGCATTGTCCTGTGACTATGATTCACATGCCCTAGGTATGAACCTGTTTCTTAGCAATACAAAATCTTCTCGCTGCTACTAGAAGTGTCGTTATTAAGTGGTATAGACTTACCAAACATGGGTACCCTAGTTAGAACACTTTTGTCATTTGGTGCCCATGCAGAAGTTACTCCATAGGTATGAGAGTCCCTTTTAGTCCCAATACGACTTTACATTCCCATTTTCTTAATCAATATCATTATGACCACTACCTTTGGGACTCCCTCCGAGTCTCGGTTAAGCTCTTTTCTAACTCATGAAAAAATGAAAAAAAATTCCAAGTGAACTTGTCTCTTTGACACTAGTTAAATGGATTTGAAAGGATGTTTATTTTGTTATAAGTTTAACCCTTTTTTGGACCAAGTAGACTTCTTACGAAAAGGGAATACTTTGTTCACCATTGGCTAGAAGAGTTCTCCTGGGTATTATTTTATATATTTTTTTAGCCTAGGGGACTAACATCTACGAAAAATGACACTTGTTGAGTTAAGTTGTAATTGCATCCCATTCTCATACTTGCAATGTTGATACTAATGTCAGCTCCCTCTTTCTCGTTATAATCCTCTTGCCCCAACATTCTCAACATTAGCCAAGCAACGCCTTTCATATATCCTTTGCAGCTTGACACCCTTTACCCATAGAGAAAACATCCCCTTGAGTGTCCATGTCCCGCATACAATCCCTTGCATTGAGAATAGGTATGTTCCACTGCTTGGAACTAGTTTCTTACTCGTGAAACTCGTTTCCTCTCCTATATCATAACATTTCTTTTACTATGAAAAAAATAAAAAAATATGTGCGGGAAAAGAATACTATCTCCTATCGGAAACAATCGTGTCAACCTTGAAAAGAGAACAAACTCTTGAGTCCATTTCATCCAAGGTTTGGTTTTAGTATGACATTAGAAAGTTGAAATCCTTGTTTAGAGTCTACTCCTCTGACTGGTTATTCTTCTAGTTCCTATGGAGATTTTTTCGATGCCTCCTGTGTCACAAACTTTTGTCATTGATCAACATTAAGTCTATGTTGCCTGAATTATCCATCTATCTCATGCTCTTGTTCAAAAGAAGTATAAGCATGTGTCGTTCATTCCTCAAAACTCTTGAATTTTCATGTAGGACATCCCCTTACAAGTGAATATCAAAGTCACATGAAGCTATTGTCCTACCTTGCACCCTGGACCTACTTTCATCATTGGTAGGTAACCTTGAATCCAAGAGATGACATTTCCTCATCAGTCACTAACTGGGGGGTTTCCCTTGTGTTCGATGGCAAGAAATATATTCTCACATTGGAAATGCTCTGACTAGACCCTTCAATTCCATTTGTAGGCTATAAATTGATCCATAAACAATCCTTGAAAACAATTCATCATTGAGAGAAAATAAACTCTAGAGACATTTTGCCTCATATTGAGTTTGCATCCCTTTTTCCTTGAAATTTTAAACTTCTTTTGTTTAGCCCCCGAGATCTTCCTATATTGATATGGAGAACCGCATTGACTCCTACTACTTGTGATATTTACTTTGTGGAGGATTGAAGTGGTGAAGGCCCAAATTGAGGGAATTAGTTTCTCGGTTCCAATATGTGTCGTTACATAATTTTTTCACCTATGTACTTATGTTGATTAAATTAATAGAAATACTCTTTTCTTGTCCAATTATATATCGCAAATATTTGTATTAATTTCGATAGGCGCATTTGTTATGTATGTTAATGGATTATAATAGTTTATATCCTAACATTATATATCATTTCCACATGCTTGTGTATCTTGGTTGTTGAGGACAAGTTGCAAGTATAAAGATTTGGGTCGTGTGCTCACCAGTGGTCTTCTCCGGATGTCCGAGGGAGGTAGGATTCTAGCCTTCTCTTGTTAGCATTTTTATTTATATAGCATAATTGAGATTAGAGTTGATTTCTAGGTATCGTTCCATATTTTGTTGTTTTCCCCTATCCATAGAGATATTTTCCTCGTAACAATGCTTTTGCAACATGTTTAGTTGATTACTCAACTGTGATTTTAGTAGATAAAGTGATTTTGTTTTGAGATAATTGTCGAGTTTTGAGTAGGATAAATTTCAACATGAGAGAATACCAATGGTTAAATATGTTGGAAAATCAATATGGTGTTAGAGTAGGTTCTCTGAAGGCAATCTAGATCTCAGATCCATAGAAAATTCATAACCAACAAAAGGAAATCGAAGGACTATTGTTTTAAGGAAATAGTTGTACTGAGGCAGAGCTAAGTTATTGCAGGTGTATGGAGGCATACATGATTTTTAGCGGGCCGAGTCACGTACACACATGATTTGTAATGTGTCTAATCATGTATATACGTGATATATAGGCTGTACAAATAAGTATTGGGGTAGTTTTTCAACATGTTATTTCCAGGGAAATTTATTAGGGCTTAGGGATGACAACAACATCGTTGAGAGTTGAAGATGGATTGGCTGGAGCATATAAATTCCTATCTTAGAAAGCAAGAGTGACTTTGGCGTTGAAGGAGTATGACCTTTGGGAGTTAGTGGATATAATGGTTACTCCACCGAAAGATCCGATAACTTTAGATGCTCAAAAAAGGAAGGAGATCAAAGTAGAAAGGGTCCTCCTATATTCAGTGAAGGATCATCTAATCCCTCATATAAACGAGAAGAATATTACCAAAGAGATGTTTGATGCCCTGGTAAGTTTATTCTATAGAAATAACATGAATAAGAATACAATATTAAGGAATAGACTCATATCATTTCATATGTCTAGATCAGATAATTTTACCAACTATCTCATGATGATCACATAGGTATGTGATTAGCTTGTAGCCATATGGGAGAAAACCAAGGAAAAAAAGATCATGAATGTGGCACTGAATGATCTTCCCAATTCATGGGAACCATTTTTCAAAGGATTTTACTCACAGTAAAATATCCCATATTGGCAGAGACTTTGGGATGATTGAATCCAAGAAGAGACTTGGGAGGAGTCTAAGAGCAGAAATAAGTAAGATGAAGAGGAGGAGAACTTGGACCTTGTCAGTAATACAAGGAAGGTCAAAGGAAAGGGTTCCAACAAGGAAGGTAGCAGTGAGGATTCAACCTCACGGCCAGGAAATAAGGAATTGAGTAAAATCAAGTGCTTCACATGCCACAAGTTTTGGAACTATACATCATAGTGTCCAGAGAAGAAGAGGCAAGAGAAGACACAAACAACAACATCAACAAATATGCAACTAGATTAGTTTGCAACAAAAACTGAGAAAAAATTCTCAATGTTCACATGCTTCTCTACCAACACCTACTCAAGTAGTGTGTGGTATTTGGACAATGATGCTTCTTGTCACATGATAGGGACATATGAGTTGTTCACTAGTTGGTCAGATACAAACTTTGTTTTACATGTGGAGGTTGGAACTCATGCCAAATGTGGTGTAGAAGGTGTTGGGACAGTCAAGTTCCATCTTGAGTCAGAAGGTTTTCTAGAGGTGGTAAATGTGTTATATGTACCAGAACTGAAGAAGAAATTTCTCTCAGTTTCAATGTTGGAGGACAAGGTTTTTGTAGTTACTTTTCAGGGAGGGAAAGTACTCATATGTCTAGAGGGATATATCCCTGACACAACAGTGAACATTAGTGTCAGAGAGGGTTGGTTATACAGGTTGCAGGGTCATCCTGTAAGAATATCCAATGGGATCTTGGGTCATGGATCGATGTCAGTGACATAGGATTAGGAACAAGAGGCTTCAAAGGGTTAATTGTCAAAGGATGAGTATATTTCATAGACTTCTAGTGTGGGGAGTAAACCTTCAAAGGAGAAGAGGGAGTTATCAAGAGACTGAAATGGTACGAGATGACATTGATGGATGCTTAGGAGAAAGAATCTTCTAGGAGCACATTGAGGGAGAGAAGACCTTCGACAAATTTTTCAAACTTAGTGGCATTGATATGTAGTGTCATCAATTCTGAGACTTCTAGTATTTAGGGAGAAGATGACCAACATGGTTGGATGAATTCCATTATGTAGGATGATGTGTGTGACATTGTGCCAGAGTCAAAGGCAGAACCATTTCCAGGTGGCTCTTCGGGAAATATCTTCCTGACTAAGAGGGAGTGTTGATGTTAGTGGTAGAATTAGATAGATATTTACACACATGTCTATGTGTCTAGATGTGTGAAAATCGTCCAACTCCTTCCACTCTTGAATTTAATTTAATTAAAGGAATTATTAATGTAAATTTCTTTTATTTAATTTTGTAATTAATTAGTTGAGTTATTTAAGGAAGTTCTAAAAGTACTTGCCATGTAATCTTAGCATGCAATATTTGCGTGCAATCTAAATTTCAAGTGAGATTAGAAATAGATTATAACTCAAGATTATAAAAGAAATTCTATGGTGAAGGAGGAAGCACATTCACATAGAGATAGAAAAGAAATCATTTTTCTATTGTGGATTCATTCGAGAGTGTAAAAGCAAAGAAGGACTTTTTCTTACACTTGAAAAACACTTGAAAGATTCAAGGAGATCTTGGATAGGTAAGGATAAGGATGTCCATATAGAGATTAGTTCAATGAGAAGAGAGAACATAGGCTTATGCAGGTGGATTTTAATCCAAGGAAGCCAGAGGAGAGTGTAATATCATATGGATCTTTTCGTACAAGTTTTTCATATGGATACATGGTTCACAATATAGAGAGTCGCGTATATACGTGATTCACAAGAAGGTGAATCATGTATGCCTCAAAAATCATGCCAGGACTAGTCATACAACAGGTCATACCTTGCTAGGTTATTTTTCAGTTGTATTTCTATCAGTGGGCCACTATTTCTGTTACAGGAGACCTGATTTTATCATAATAAATCATTCCCAGCACTGGTTTTCCCTCCAAGGGTTTTCTAGGGATTTATATCTGAAACGTTTGGTGTTATTATGTTTTTTATTTAGTTTCCTTATTTATTCTTCCGTTGCATGTTTATTTGATTACTTAACTATGATTTTAGTAAATAAAGTGATTTTGTTTTAAGCTAATTGTTGTGTGTCGAGTAGGAGAAATTTCAACAGATGTAATCCGAATTGGATATAGGGTTGTTCTTGTGTAAGAATGAAGGTATGATGTCTATTGTGTATTAGGTGTAGACCAAGGTTAGGCATGTATCCTTTTATTCTTAATGAATAAGAAAAAAAGAGATGAATATGCACAAGAAACGTTGGTTTTCCCATTTGGGTTTTGAGGGTAAAATATATGTGTACTGTGTGATTTATTTGTCATTTACTTTAAGGTTTAAATTTGTCTTCCTCTCTTGTACTAGGTTTAGCGTGGATGTATATTTTCCTAACAAGGAAACCAATCAAATGAAAAAGATGTGAAGGAGACCATTTGTATAGATATTTCCCTTAGAAGGAAGGCATAATGAAGAATGTGCATCATATCTAGGAGACAACTATAATGTAAGATATGGGAAGAAAATTCCCAAGAATATATGTTTGCTTGGACATTTGACATGTAGATCATTAGTGAAACATGATTTAGGTTGAAGGTAAGATTTCCAATCAACCTATTACAACTTTAATTATTCAAGAGAAAATCATAGTTACATTGCCCCTAATTTGGTAGAAATATTTCATTTGGAGAGAAGTAAGTATGAGAATCATCATTGGTTCAATTGGCCACTGGGACTCAAAGGAAAAGATAATGATATTGTCAAAGGCTACCCATTAGATATTAATGGTGTTGGAACTGTTGTGGACCTAAAAATAATAACACTTGTTTCATATGGTGTTATTATTGGAATGGACTAGTTAGATGTGCATCATACTATCCTATATTTTCATTATAATACTTTCACTTGTCTTGATGAAGAAGGAAAGTAGAGGACAATTAAAGGCATTCTCAAACCCATTTATATAATGGATATTTAATCCTTATATCTAAATATATGATTCAAGTAAGGATACAAATTTTATGCAACTCATGTGGAAGAGCCGAGAAAGTGAATAATCCCAAATCTCAAGAAATTTCTAGAGTTGTAGGAGTATGTAGATGTATATGGGGAAATACCAAGTTTACCACCAAAAAGAGATATTGATTTCTCTATCAATTTTATGCTTGTAGATACTTCAATATATAATACTCCATATAGATGAGTACACCAAAGTTGAAGGAATTACAAATGAAATCTTAAGAGTCTTTAAAGAAGGGATATATATTCTCAAGTGTCTCTCCTTGGAAAGCACCAATAATCTTTGTAAAGAAGAAATATGGGGCTTTGTGGACATGCATTGATTTTAGACAATTGAGCAAGGTCACTGTTATGAACCAAGGGGTACATATATGGGGATAAATGTAAATGTAATGTGTAAATATATGTGTAATAGGTTTGGCCTAATAGTAAAGGGGATTCATTTTTAGTGTGTGTATAGGTATATATAGGTCATGTATTCATTATTGTGACATGTGAATTGTGATGTACAAATGTATTTGGTTATGTGGAGGAGATTCTCCTATTCTTTAAGGAGTTATTATGTAACTTATCTATCTTGGAGTTGTTCTCCACACTCACATTCTATATGTGGTGTGTACTTTAGTTATTTTATGAGATTTTAATCATCTTGGATCATTACATTTGGTATCAAAGCACCGATCCTAGGGTTTTGCTTCCTTAATCAAGTAATCTTGGAATTTTCTCTATAACGCTTTTTGGGGGGCACTTTAGAAAGTGAAACTTGAAGGATGTTTAGAATACATATCAAGATACCTATGGTATGAATTTTAGCTTCTGGGTCATTGTAATTCCGGAGATAAACCCTATGGAAGATAGGGTTTTTGACTAGTCTTGTAACTAGTCTCAAATAGTTAATCCAGGTAAAACAATCATATATTCTTCACAGAGGATCCAAATTTTGTGAGACAAATTGCATTTGAAAGAGTAATGTCTATAGTACTTTGTGTGTGAGTTTCAAAATCAGATAAAAAATACTGGGTGCACGAAATTCTATACAAGTTTTCTCTCCAGAATAGGCCAAAATTCAGCAAGGTTTGAGAAAGTTACCATAAATTTCATTTGGCACACCCAATTTTGGTCATTCCTATGGAATTGTAGAGAAGACATTTCAAAGTACTATAGGTCAAAATTTTATACTCATAGGGGCTGGAATTTCATAAATACATCAGAAAGAAGGTAGGCCATGAGCATAGAATCCAAATTAGGGTTTCAAAGGTATGGACCACAAGTACCTTGATATGTCTTATAAACATTCTCCAATTTTCACCTTCTGAAGTGACCTCGAAAAAATTATAGAAAAAATCCCAAGATGACTTGCTTGAGGCAACAAAACCCTAGGATCGATGCTATGAAACCAAATGTAATGAACCAAATGCTTAAATTATCACATCAGAACAAATGTACACACCATGTAAAAAATGTGAGCGTCGAACACAACTCCAAGATAGATAAGTTATAAAATATCTCCTTAAAGAATAGGAGAACCTCCTCCACATAACCAAATACATTAATACATCACAATTCACATGTCAC
>ML797869.1:252034-284403 GCA_009831015.1 Picea engelmannii
CTTTGTCCTCTTGCTTACACTGCTCCTTCCAAAGACAATCCTTCAACCAAGACAAAACACTATGCATGCATGCTATTTTTCTACTTGAGGGTTAGAGATTAAGCATAAATCAAATAAAACATATATAACTCATGCATTTGGGATGGGAAAAGTATTCTTTATTAATATCAAGATGAATCAGCTTACAATAATGATAGAGACTGGCCACCGTTCCTCGATCCTGATCCTGGGCTCCTCCTCTTATTTTTCCTCCAACTTCTTTGCTTGAATTCTCCTTAGGCTTGAGGAAAGGCTAAAGGGTTGGGACAAAAGGATTCGGAAATTGGGCAGAGTTTCTTTGCTATAATTTTCCTCTCCCAAATAGTACCCATACCCCTTCTTTTATAGGCTAGAAGGAGCTAGGGTTTTGGACGAACTCTCGGCCATGCATGGCTGGGAGTTCCAGTTAATTGACCCATAGCTTTTTGTCCCGTCGACAACTTTCCTTTTTTTGTTCTTTGTTTAGGTAAACGCGGGCTACAGTAGGCCTACCAGTGTTCAAACTCGTGCTGTAAGAGGCCTGCCAGCGTTCCAACACGTGCAGTAGTGGGTTAGGGCGCGTGCCACTTGTTTTAAGAGGATTTTCAAGAGTTTGTTCAGCATGGCTTTGGCAAGGAAGGGATATGAGTTGGCCTGATGCCTGGTAAGCATGTGAGGTGAAATTTAGGGTTATAACAGGCCCTCTGGAACTCCCACTACCTCTCTAGCTACCTAACATTCCATCCCCCTTATGAAAGCATTTTCCTCAACGCTTATTATGAGGGTGTATATAGAGAGGTAGTGGGGGGCCCAGAGGGACCATAGTGATAATAGTAGAGGTCGTTCAATGTAAGTTGGAATAGGTCTACTATAGTATTAAATAAGGCCCACTATGGTAGTTAGATATAATAAATGTAGGAGGACTTACTAGAAGGTTATACTTCTAAAAGGTTCCTCCTCTAGAATGTTCTTAGGTGGTTGGTATCACTATATAAATGGGTTCAAGCAATGTAATGGGATATGAATATAATTATTTTATTTGGAGCGGTAGCTCAATAGGAGGATTCCCCCTCAAAGAGGCAAGTGAACAGGAGATGATCCCTTCCATAATAGGATCCATTGTATGGTGTTGCCCTACCTCAAGGGTTTTGATGTAATAAACTGGTGTTTTTCTATATTGTTCCATATATATTTTTTTGTGATTGTATTTAGATATATTTGGATCTATTCTAGTTTATTTTATATTCATATCTTTGGTTCTTAACTATTGGTATCATAACACTTTCCTTGGCAACAAGTGTGGGATTTTTTTTATTTTTTTTTGCATATTTTTTCGAAGAAGAAAAAGAGGGCCATGAAATTCTGAACAATTTCTATATTTTTTTTGAAACATTTGTAGAAATGGGTTGTATATTTGAGTTCCTCTAAGAAAAACACCAAATTTAAAAAAAAAATCATTCGAAACGGAGTCCAGGAAGTCAAGATATTGACATTTTAAAATTTTCAAATTTCAGGGTTTTTTCCACAGATGGCATCACAATTTTTTTGATTTATGTAGCATTTGGAGGCCGAGTTTGCTAAAACAAATTACATATATGAGTTCATAATTCAAAAATATATTATTTAAAAGAAAATCACCGAAACTAGAGCTCTAGAAGTGAATATATCGGTGATTTAAAATCAACCATTTTTAGGGGTTTTTGTGACAACGGTGGAACTCTAGAGTTCATAACTTTTCATAGGCTGATTATATTGCTACCATATTAGTTCCATTGGATAGATGATTTTCAGATATTTCTTTGGGTATCTTATATGTGGTGTTTATCATGGATATTCACTTTCAATCCCTCATGGCCCTACTACGCAAACTGGAAGCTTCAAACACAAAATTTCAATGTGATATGGAAGCTATTGAAGAGATAAGATTTGTAGTACAAGAGAGATATATTAGGAATCCCATGTACATTGACATCACATCAGAATATACTCAAGAAATATATGCTTGGTATCATTATGAGGAATATTGTGAGGATTGGTATATGGACAATTTTAATCTTTGGGATGATAACTACTTTCATCTTTTATTTGATGACTCTAATCCACCTTATGTAAAGCACATTATGGAGAGCAGTCCGGAGCCTTATATGAATAGTAAGTTTTAGTATTCTCCAGTACTAGTGTGTTATTCATATTATTTTTTGGATATGGAGGGATATACATATTTGGATCCCCATGATCAATGCAACTCTTTAAAGCATCATTTTCAGTCGATTCTTGAGTTCAAATATATTTTGCGTGGAGTTCACATGAGCACTTGGACATGGGACCCAAGTTTACAATGATGGTTGGACTACTTCAGTATGGTGGCTTTCATTTCTACATGGGACCCCGGTTCTCTAGTCTACTTCAACACTATGGTCCACACTTATCCATGGGGACCCTGGTATATGGTTGTACACCCTCATAGCAAGCGTTGAGGACAACACTTTCATAAGGGGGATGGAATGTTAGGTAGCTAGATAGGTAGTGGGGGGTCCAGAGGGAACACAATGATAATAGTGGAGGTCATTCAATATAAGGTGGACTAGGTCCACTATAGTATTAAATAAGGCCCACTATGGTAGTTAGATATAATAAATGTAAGATGACTTACTAGAAGGTTATACTTCTAGAAGGTTCCTCCTCTAGAATGTTATTAAGTTGTTGGTATCACTATATAAAGGGGTTCAAGCAATGTAATGAGATATGAAGAGAAGTATTGTATTTGAAGTGTTAGTTCAATGGGAGGATGCCCCATCGAAGAGGCAAGTGAACAGGGGAGGATGCCCCATCGAAGAGGCAAGTGAACAGGGGAGGATCCCTTCCATAGTAAGATCCATTGTATGGTATTTCCCTACCTCAAGGGTTTTGATATAATAAAGTGGTGGTTTTCTATATTGTTCCATATATCTTGTCTGGTGATTGTATTTGGATATATTTGGATCTATTCTGGTGTATTTTGTATTCAGATCTTTGGTTCTTAACACAATGATATGAAGTATAGATTTCAATAATAGACTTTAAATGTTAGGAAAATGAGACGATTGGAATTTCTCAGTGAATCAAAATTTGATATTAAACATATTAGAGGGAAGGAGAACAAGGTTGTTGATGCATTCAATAGAAGAGTAGATGCAATGCATGCTACAACCATTAATATGTGTGAATTTCATTTAATGAACAGAATTCTTGAGGCTATTACCTCAGATGAGAACTATTTATAGATAAAAAAAGGCTTTTAGGAAGAGAATGTAAAATATAAGCATGGTGGTTCTGATTTGGAAGAGAATGAAATTCTTATGCATAAATATAGAGTTTATGTCCCTAACTCTTATGAATTAAGGAAGCTTGTATTAAAAGAAATGCATAATGTTCCATATGTTAGACATCTTGGTCATCATAAGACAATTGAAATAGTAATAAGTCAATATTTTTGGCTAGGAATAAATAAGTATGTGGCTTATTATATATCAAGGTGTATGGAATGTCAAAGAGTAAAGGATAAGCATAAACATCCCATGTATTTTCTGTAGCTATTATCAATTCCATAATAGAAATGGGAAGTGGTAAATATTGGTTTTATCACTAAGTTTCCCAAGACAACAACACAACATGATTCAATAATTGTAGTTGTGGTTAAGTTAACCAAAGGTACTCATTTTATTCATGTTAAGTTGGATCATAAGGCATCTAATATAGCATATATTTATTTGAAGTAGATTGTCAGGTTGCATGGGATACCCAAGGCAATTATTTTAGACATAGATCCAAAGTTTACCTCAAACTTTTGAAAAGGATTATTCAAGGGTTTTGGTGCAAGTATTAAATTTAGTACAACCTATCATCCACAAACAAATCAAAATAGAGAGAGTCAATCAAGTGATTAAAGATGTGTTAAGAATGTATGCAATGGATAATCCATTCAAGTGGGAATATTAGTTGCATTTAGTAGAATTTTCCTACAATAATGGATATCGAGCTTCACTGAGGATCATATTCCATTTGAGGTATTATATGGTAGAAAGTGTAAAAATCCAGTTAGTTGGGACAATCTAGCAGACAAAGTATAAATTGGGCCATAGTTTTTCAAAGAAATGGAAGAGAAATTGGTTAATATCAAGAAAATTTAAAGGAAATATAGGACATGCAAAAGATTTTTGTAGATAAAAGAAGAATACCAAGGGAATTTAAAATTGGGGAGCATGTGTTTATGAAAGTGAAACCAAAGAAATTTTCCTTGAATTTGGGGAGTTGGGCTAAGCTAGCAGTCATATATTGTGGTCCATTTGAGACCTTGGATAGAATAGGGCATGTTGCCTACATGATTTCATTGTCTACAACAATAAAATTTAATAACGTGTTTCATGTTTCATTTTTGAAAAATTATGTACATGATCCTAACCATGTCGTTGATTGGGATTCAATCTAGGTTGACCTGGAAGGAGAATGCCAGGCACAACCAGTGTGAATATTAGACAGGAAGGTAATTCTGATTAGGAATAGATCCATAGGGTAGGTAAAGGTCCAATGGACCCACTACAACCCTGAATAAGAAACATGGGAGTTGGAGGATGTTATGTGGGAGGCATATCTACATTTATTTTGAACAATTTTGATGAACAAATTATTGTCATTGTATATAATGATGGCAAACATTGAGGATGGTGCAAAATCTAGGGTGAGGGGAATGTAATATCCCAATTTTGATCCAGGCTAGACCAGTAATGTAAATGTGTACATGATGTGTATATATGAATGGTTCTAAGCTAGACAAATTTAATTTTTAATTGAACATTGAATGTTAATAAAATACATGACAGGCTACAGAATAGGAAGGAAAAAGAATTGGGGGCTATGAATCAATGAGAGGAGAAAGTCAAGGGGGATAAATGAAGATAATTATTTATACTTTATGCTAATTTATTAAGCTTGTTTAATTAGTTCTTTTTAATCCATGTATTATTTTATCATAAGTTGGTAATTAATTTCATGAAGGAGGTATATGGGCTCTCCATAGAGATACATGGCTCCTTCACTCCCTACAATTTTATCCTATGCCTTTTTGGGTAGTTTAATTTTATATTAACAAAGATACATGCTTGTGAAAGGAAAACAAGATCTCTCCACATGGATGGCTTGGTATTTATTTCTTTTTATTTCCAATTTATATAATCCCTAGAGTAAAATATACGGAATCCCCCTCAAGGGCTCCTCATACAATTGATTTTATTTATATCAATTGATTGAGAATTTTCCAAATTGGTCTTGTTTAATAATCCAATGATTCTGAACATTGAATAGTTTATCCTGGATAGGAAAAAAACTCTACTTTGGTAAGATAAACTAAAATCCTTCATGATAGTCTTGATTCACTTCCTTTACATGGGTATCCTTCTTCCATCTAAGCAAATTTAAGATCCTGGAAGAACTAGTGGAAAGAAAGGGCCAACCCCTCCTTCTTTGAACTGCATGGGGTACTCATTGTTCTAACCTAGTGATGTATACCAACTCATTATACTTATACCAAGTGGATCATGTTGCAAGAAAAATATGTGAACGAGAGGACCTTAAAAATGGTTTGGCATCCTTGGTTGCATGATTAAATAAGACAAAAATTCATAAAATTTACATGGTTAATGTGTCAACCTTCTATCATTCCTCCCAACACTTAGGAAGATGATTGAAACAACTAAACAAAGGTCTATTATGGACCTTTCATTTTCAAAAAAAATTAATTTCCAACCATCCATTTGCTTCAAAAAAATTTCTACAATCTTTAGGAAATTAATATTTTTGTTTTTTAAAGTATTTCCTAGACTCAGTTTATTATTACTGTGGAAGCCTATTAGTAAGCTTATTTTAAATTATATATTTAATAAATAAAACCCAACTTGACTTTTTCCTTTCCCGGTGCACTGCCTAAACTATTTTAGACCCACTTTCAAGCTTATTTTGGTGCGAACAACTTGTTGTTCGAATCTATTATTTGTTTTTTGAAATTTCCAACCTCGTTTAAATCACTAACTATGGGTTTTATTTGTTAATTTGACCCAATGTCAACACATGATTGCATAAACAAATCATTATTTAAGTTGTCATAGATTCTAGTGGACCCTAGAAGTGGGCTAGTTCAATTTTTTGAGGTTACAAGGGAGAAAAAAACTTCTTGTTCACTCATTATTTTGCTGGTCCAAAGAATAAGTGATATTATTTTCACATTCACACAACACAATCACTATTTCCTTTCCCTTTCGGTCCTCTAGGGAGCTAAGGGAGGACAATACCCAAGTTGGATAGTCCCGAGAGGACTTGCACACAAGTCCCTTTCCTCTCCTTCTTCCCAATTTTACCACCTCACACATAGGACCATATGAGGCATGGATATCCTTTACCTTGCATCAAGCTATCAAAGAGGTTGTAACTAGCTTGACCACCAGATAGTTGGAATATGTCTCAATGGATGGATTTTACTTATAACACCTTTTATTCCATGTCTATTGTCAAGACTTATGGGAGTACAAATATCCAAATAAATATGGGAACATATGTAACCATTTCTTGGATTTCTTGTATGTGTTGATTTTTGGAAGAAAATACCCCAAACTATTGTTAGAGGCAATGTAGGTATTAGAAGAAATCAAGAATTATTATTTAGATTATGGGTCAACATATATTAGTACTTATTGTTCTACAAAGGTCCCTCTCACTCTATCCAAGGATCCCTTAGACATGTTGGTGATCAAGGAGATTGTGTACCAAACTGCGCTTTTTGGTTTCAATAAATTTTTGGAATGTTCCCAAAAGAAACTATGCCCCACATATTCTATCCATATTGGGTTATTTGGATTGACAAACCATCTTTGTAAATATTTAAGAAAAAAAAATGGAGTAAAAATTTAGGCATGAAAACTTCAAAATTTATAATCCAAAGAAGGTGGTAGCCAACCATTGATCATGTTTGAACATTTAGTGGCCTTATTCAAATTAAAAATATTTTAAGGAGGGAGTAAAATACAAGCACGTTATTATTAAGAAGTGTTGGAAAGGAAAAGGAAAGTTGCAGAATCCCAAGTAACAAAAACAAAGGCTACAGACAAAACCAAGGAAGCATAAAATTTTGGGAAAAAAAGATGTACGTACAATAGTAGGGAAAACTGGAACAATTGGTACCAAAGGCTAGATATCTCACACGAAAGAGACTAAAAAGGACTAGAAAACCCCAAATTAAGATACTCAAGGAGGGGGTGATGGTAGAAGTGGGTCACCTAAATATAAGACCACAACATCCAAGATCGCAATGAAAAATTCCTCCATAGGCCTTGGAATGGAAAGAGGACTACCTACTCCCACTAATATTAGTTTCCAACACTTCATGCAAAGGGATCAACCATTATATGAAGTAACTCAATTGGAACTTTTTTTATTCAATAAAAAAAGAAACCAAATCATGAGGTAGACACATAAGAAGTGAAGGATGACCTTGAATCAAATAATCTTTGAAACCGTAGATGCCACCATTATGGATGTTAGTGAATTAGATCTAGTTTCCATGGCCATTATTGTAGTATTTACAACTCAAGAAAATGAGTCAAACATCCTCAAAATGGCTCGTGAGTTGGAAGGCTACAAAAGAGAAATTTAAAATTGAAAGCACTAAGTGGAGCATTATAAGGCATAAAAGTATGACATAGGTGATTTCATGTAATATGCCTTGGAAATCCATGACAATGTGAAGCTGGTGTGAAAATATTTTTAGAAAAATCTAGTAGACCTACATGACAAATATCAAGAAGAAATAATTCTCACTCATACATTCCAAAAATATCAATAAAGAGAAGAAGAGAAGAAGAGTAGAATGGTGCATGGACCATTTGTAAGAGTGGCAATGATACTTCAAGGAAGCACCCACAAAAAATTCCCTAGTTGGAAAAAAAAGAGAAATGAGTAGAATCAATATGGAGATAGACTACGAGAGGGGCATAGCTCATGTATTAAATGAATATATGATGAGAGTGTAAGCTACTAGCCTTCAGAGTAAATAATGTTTTCCTACCCCAAAGTGAATTAATGGGGATATTGAGTGTGAATCAAAGCTAGAGAAGAGGCCCCATAGAGTAGATCCCATGGATCAAGAATATGGTAGCGAAAGAATACATAAAATCCCCTACCAAAGAAAAATACATGATGAATATTTTCTTGTCCAAGTTGAAAAAAGGTCAAGTGAAATTGACAAATGACAGCTATTATTCAAGCCCCTTTTGAGAAACATTATTTTTCATGTTCTTTTGAAATAATTACAACAAATTATGATTGGAAGGATTATATATAATATAGGGAAAATATAGGTCAATGACTACCTACTAACTAGGTATAGAATACAAAGAGTCGTGAAGCTCAAATGATTTGTCTCCCCCTACTCTAAATTTTTGTATAAAAACTGTGAGTGTAAAAAATAGAAGGCTTTTTGTTCGACATTGTAAGCTATATTTATGGTTCATTAAGAATCCATTATTGGCCATTTCTTCTTGATAGTTATAGTGTTATTGTGAGTGGTGTGGACTATTCTTGATGTTCATGGTTCTCTATAAATGTGTAATGTTGAATATTGTTGTTGTAGACTATTCTCATGCATGTATTTACTTACTTCATCTTATGTTGTGCTAATAAAACTAACATGTAACTCCATTCTATATGATATATTCGATTTCTATAAGCTATATGTAAATCCATGTAGATTGTAATATAATGAACTATTTGTTTGTTTGTTTCTTGTATATTCGTTCTTTGGTTTCATGTATTCCATTTCTATATTACTTCTTAGCTATGATGGAGTAGATTATGCTAGTTGTTATAACCATTACATTTTGTACATTCATTTAAAGAAACCATATTTCACTTAATTCATAAGGAAAACATGCAATATCAGTCATGCCATAAATCAATGGGTTCACCCTTTTTAGTAGAGAAAGGGTATAATAAGGCCCTTTTCCTAGGTGAAGCTATGAATTTGATAAAGGGAATTTTCCTGTGTCAACATTTTTTATACTAGAAGGAGGGTGTGATTCCCTTGTATGGATAAAAATAAAATCAATTTTCCCCCTCGATTATATGTGAACATAAATAACCAAAATTTACCACAACCAACCAACATACAAAGATTTTCAAGATTGTGAACATACTCCATGTCCATAACCAAACTCTCAATATATAGAGGTATAGTTTGACATGAAATACCTACACAATGTATGAATCATAATCCAATTTTCCTCCACCCTAAAAAATTAAGATCATTTTGTTATCCCAGCCCAAGAATATCAAGCATTCTATCATCTTACCCAATGTTACACTCATCGAATTAGTTCTTTAGTGATTGTGCACAATTCATAGAGACATAATAGGGATCAAAGAATCATAAATAAAACCAAAGAAAAATATCACATATGTAACCTATTTTATTTGATTGGACACACCATTAAAAAAATCCTTGATCTTGGTTAGCCCAACATGCATTGGACATACCCAGTCAAGCCCATGAATTCCCGAAGATTGTGGATTGTCCACTACCTAAGTTTAATCCATATAAATAAGGACCATGCCAAGACCACACTAAAAAATTCATCCTAATTTTTTTATTATTGAAAATACAACACGATGATGTGGTTTGTCATATGTTTCCATTTACATTTGAATATACAACTTATACATGATAATTTAACTTAGAATTTGGTTCTTTCACTAGTTGGAATGATTTTGAAACTACTTTTACAACTAAATTTGGTGATGAAAGAACTCCAATAACTTTGGTTTTGGGTTTTGCATCTAATGTTAAGAAATAGAGACTAAGAGAACACAACTTCTGTGCATATCTTAAAAGAACAATGATCAACCCACAAAAGATAGAGCTAACATGTTTTGTTTTCCATTTACAAATCCCACATAGGAAAGTACTAAGTCATTTCTTTATATTCAACAATTTCTCTCCATATGAAAAAGTATGAAGAAATAATCAAATGTGAGTGGAGTGTTATAAACTGCAACAAATATTTTGAAGACATGATGTGACATTGTACCTTTCATCGCATTATTGCAAGGTTTCTTTCTTTTGAGGAAAATATTTGGATGTTTACAGTAAAAAATGAAGGTATCTTGAGTGTGGAATAATATTGAAGACAAAGGTGGCATTCTCATTGGCAAATATTGTTATGCTCTTTATTGCTAAAGAGCAATTTGTAACAATAATGATAATATTTTATTTATTTTGGTCCATGTCCTAAACCTATCTTGAAATCAGAATAAGGGAGTTTAAGGATGATTGTGCTCATGGATGGTGGAATCTTTCATTCATTCATTGATGTTTTATGTCTAGTTGTGACATTTAAACTACAATAACAATTTTTCATTTAAAACACTACACACATGGAGTAGAAACCAAGTTAATAAAATTTAGCATAAATTAATTCCAATCAAGCACATGTAATCAAGAAGTTGCATATTATATTCAAGAAATCATATTTTAAAACACATTAGAAACAAACAAATCAAGCTAATAATCAAAGGACAATGTTATGAACTCAAAGAATTGCCAAGAATTCAAATTTGAAGATCAATCGTAACCTGCAAATATTCTTTTTTGTAAGTTTACTTGTATTTCTTAAATTAAGTTTAATTGTTCTTATTTGGTGCATTCTCAACTGAACCCAACACCCATTTTTTAGTCTACATTGAAATAGTTGAGTGAATGAATTGTATAAAGGGAAGAGTTGCAAGAAGACTTCTTTGTTGTTGAGTCAATTGTAATCTGACATACCTGGACAAGGAGGCCACATTTAATGTTTCAAATGGATCGAGTTCAAGAATTATTAGAGTTTTTGAACACTCTAATAATCATTGTTGAAGACAACACAATATCATTTAACAAATTGTAAGACCCCTATTTCCCCCAACTTGTAATTAATCGTTAATTATAATTACCATGCAATGGCATGGGAACAATGTAAATGTATTAAGTTTTAAACTGCCAATGACTGAATGTGGGGATGAAGCCTTGAAGTACTAGCCATGATATCACTAGAAGAAAGAGTGAGGATATTGTAGAGAGGGTTCATTAGTTCAAATGACCCAAACTCCCTTTGTTGAGATAATGAGCCTCTCCGGATCCCAAGGAGAGAAATCAGTTAATGAAAAAGGACTGGTGGTTGAGAAATCAACCACCCCCATGAATGGAAGCATGGTCTGACTGAAGAACTTCAGCTCGAAGTATCGTAGGGTCTAGTAGACCAAGCTGACCCGAGTTCCCTTCTGATAGAAGGAACAAGATAGGTCGAGAACCATCTTGGGAAAAGATATACAGGAAATAGAGGCAAGGAAAAATATAGATAGACAAATAGGAGAACACACGAAGCTCTCCAGTGAACGATGAATAGAAGGTCATGAGCTTGATGTTGGGTGAGCATATGATAAACCTCGCCAAGGCCATGACAGAGAAAGAGATATCTGAAAGTTTGCAGAGAACAGAACCCGAGAAGAAGTTGAAACCGAGAAAGAATCACTGAGAAACTACGAGAGTTCCCTGGTGATATCATGGCTTGGTATGGGGGTGGCCATAGCACTAAGATTGAATGCTTCTGAGCCTATGGTTGGGTGGAAAGGAGCACACCCACAATCAGTGAGTTGGTTGCAACCTGTAAAAGATAAGTATTCTCATACTCTGTGTAAATTGAACTGTAATTGTGAAATAAGGTTGGATATTGTATGAATGTTTCAGGGATGTGCATGTTTTTTTAATGGTTATATTGTGCCCCTTTAATTATGCTTGATTGTTTATTTGAGAAAGTAAGTAATTTTCTGGCTTGTACACGTAAATGCTCAAGCTTTGTGATGGCTCAATTTAAAATAAACGAAGTATGAGTTCATCGACCTTGGGCATAGTTTCATGTGTGCATGTTGATGTTCCCAGCCATTCTGAGCCTCCTGGAGGAAGGATTTGGTTAATATCAAGGGGTATAATGCACTTAGAATGTAGACAAGGGGGGTGTTGTAACCCTAAATTGCACCATACATGCATACCTGGCATCAAGCCATCTTACTTTCTTTTTTTGTCAAGCCATCACTAAGCAACTCTTCTTAAAAACCATATTTTTTAAGATGTACATGCCCAAAAACACTACTTCTCGCGTACACACACTTGTTGCACCACTACAACTCGCATACATACGCTAGTTGCACCATTACAGCCCGCGTATGCCCACAAAAGTTGAAAAATTAAAAAAGTTGCAAGGAATTCATTGAGATTATGGGCTATTGAGTGGTTTCCCAACGAATCCACTGCCTATAGCCCATCACCCAACCGAATAACCATCCTTTTCCCATATAAAAGGAGGTGTTGGGGTCTCATTCCAAAGCTAAGCATAAGAATAGTGAAATTTTTCTCATTTCACTTTCCCCCCTTGCCCCAAGAATTTGCAGCCACATTGTGAGTTTTAAGCTAGAATTCCCTATTCTTGCCTTTTTCCTCATTCATAAGCTTATGCCATTTCCTTAAAGAGAAGTGTGAGAGGAAGCCTCTAGGGTTTTTAGGGGATATCGTTTTGGGTGTTTTAATTGGTTTTACTACCTTTTCTGAGTTTTTTGTAAGTTTATGAGTCTTTAAGGGATTCTTATCTTCCATACTTGTACTCCCTGCCTTGTCAGCCTGACTATTAGTTTTATTTTTGAGAAGTTACAAAGGTGTACGCGGCCTGTAGTGGGTCTACACAAGTACATATACGCCCTACCTTTAGACAGCCCACGTACATACGCATGCTTGTTAAGTGTCAATATTGTGTCTGTGTCAAGAAAGTCTTTTTCAAGAAGAGACAGTCAACCTCTTCCTTGATTGATGTCATATTTCTCAGGGGTTTTCTTGATCTAGTCTTGGTCTCTGTTTTTACAATCTTTAGTCTGGGTTTTACATCAGTTAGCTTATTTCTTTAAAAAGATTTCTTATGTTTTCTTAGTAAGGTTTTAAGACGAGGTTGTGAATCTTTTCTAATCAGTCTGTTTAGTATCATCAGTGTCTCCCTGTGATCTGCAATAGACCAGAAGTCAGTTCTTGGTCTTGTATTGTCTTCACTTTTTCCCTTTTGTTTTATTTAAAGAGAAAGAAAAAGAATTCATTTTCAAGTTTCTTATTTTGAAGCATAAAGTAAAATAAAATAAAGATTTAATTTCTTTGTTTGGTAAGTAGTTAGGTTAGTTGTTTTTACTTGTCAGTAAGAAGAGTGTTTTTCTTAAGTTCTTTACTAAATACTTAGAACACTAAGTAGCTCATAGTCGAGCAAAATCTTGTTTTGGGTTTTTCTTTTAAAAGATCTTGGAAAAAGTAGTTAAGAAAAGTTGGTTAAAGAGTTTAAATTTGCAAATCTTTATTTATAAAAAAGAAGTAGTTTGCTTTCAGTTTCATTTAATGCTCTTCTCTTTCATCTCTTAAAATACACCACTAGTTTCATTTTCATTTCCTTGACTTAAGGAAAACCACTTAAAATTAACGCTTAATTAAAATTTATTAGACTTTATGTTTGTAGGGTCCATCAACTAGTCTAGGCTAGAGTCTTGATTTAGGTTCGAGAGGAAACTCTTCAAGGCTATAAAACAAGCATACGCGTCTGAGCTAGGGAGTGTGAAAAACCCACTAAATGTGAAAGTTATCTGGGACCCCCCTCTAACACAGGGGATAAACATGGGGTCGTGTGTTGAAAGGTAGCGGAGATAACCCCTCCAAAGTCGGACCAAGCGTAGTGGGGAACACATATAGAGGACTTGTCTTGGGATTCTGTTTATCGCATTTTCCACAAAACTTTGTGGGTCTCGAATCTATTTGAGGTCCTTATTCATCTTCCAGAACACTTTCTTTAGATACCCTCGATAGGTTTCGATCTTGATACGCTGCTCATTGCGGTCCACCCGACTGTCAACTGTACCCACTTGGTGATTGTTCGCGCGCTGACAACCTTGTTTCCTTTATTCTAGTGACTTACACAGGTGATTGCGGGGGTATACTGCGGTACCTGGAGAAGACATTGGGCCATGATTTGCAAAGTATACCCAGAGGGTGCTTCCATATTCTAGTTTCACTTTCACCGGTAAGTTGCTCTAGTGTTGGTTGCTGTAACTGTTCTTCCAACTAGCTAGTGGTTTGATTACTTTATCTCATAGGAACTCTTTCTAGTGCGTGTTGGTTTTCAATGTTAGTAAAATCCCTAGTGTGTCTTTGATTTTCTCACAAAGTGGAATATCAAGAGCTTCACCAGTCGTGAAGGCTTCTGGGCCTATCGTCGGTTAATTTGGAGATGTTCAACACTCAACACACCCTAAAAAGTCTACGTCAAATTTCACTTTTTGATTACCACTTGATATTTTGGCATTGTCTAAAATGAAAAATGTGTCCTTTGCTTACCATTTTTTATTCTCATTAAGTCTTTAAAATCTTTCTTGGACATGTGAAAACCATTAACTTAAAAGACTAATATCTAAATTAGAGAATTGACATTCAAATATTTCTTCGACGTTCTTAAGGAATTCGACATCGGAAAGGATTAAGCGTGAAAGAAAAGACTAGAGAGAACCAAATTTTTCGAGTCCCGATCTTCGTCAGTGTCGATAGATGCAAGATTAATTTCGCGACAAGCCTCACCGAGAATATCCCCGATGATCGATCCCTTCGGCATCGGTGAAAGGTTAAAATTATAAGCGTTGAACAAAAATGAAATAATAATTGTCGATCGTCGACTTCCAAAACGTTTTCGGTATCGAGAGGTTCGAAGGACGATAACCCATGAAGAAACTTCGTGTTATTTTTATTTCCGAAGGCCGGTCCCTGATACTCACCCGGCATCGATAGTCGCAATGTTAAGCTTAGTTTAGTGCGTTTGACTAAAACAAAGTCCCCAGTCCGACCGTTACCCGTAAATTAAGTTCTCTGTCATTAGTACCCTATATCTCGAGTCAGTGGTTCCACGTTGATACCGTACGATGAAATCAATTGGTGTCAAAAGTTTTCTCAGGAGGATACCGACAGAAACATGCATAAGTATATCATCGATTCCCGATATTCCCACTAATAAGACAACGTGATGGGATGTTTTAGCTCTGAGATACGCTAGATACGACGCATTTAAAGCTTAATTAATTCGAGAATCTCGAACTAGTTGCTAATTCATGTGTGAATCAAAAGGACCATTTTAACTTGATGATACAGTGCATTTCCCTCCCATGCCTCCGCCATCAACCCACGTAGAATTTATTTGTAGATATTCAGTGGTAGATTGTTTTGAATTTCACCCATTACTCGTATTAACTGGTTGATACGACTGGTAGGATCTCTCCCGTTATACTCTTTTAAGTCATTGAAAAAAAGGTTATTATGTGCGCGAGGGAATCCAGATCATCTAGAGGAGAGAGATGAGAAGTCTGAGGATAGATTCCAAGGTCTAGTGAGTATAAAATCAATCATTTATAAAGCGTTACAGTTATGTACTGTTCTATGGATGTTTTACGCTTCATTTCATATGTTTTATCCAATGTCACTCAATACACCTACCTAAAGATCATTTTCGGTTGCAGGAATGATGCCTCCAAAGAAATCCACCACCAAGAAATCTCCAAGAGCACCAAAGTTACAAGAACCAGAGGTGGGATAAGTTTCCTCCCCAGTGGCAGTGAGACAATTGGAATTCACTCCAAAACCAGTGCCCATCATAAAAAACACCACCAAGAAATATTTCATTCAACCCTTAGCCTTTGGAGACACAGAGGCGAACATTGGGACCAATATAGTATTCCCGCATTGGGAAGAACTTTTCAAGAATATTAAGTGGGAGGAACTCCCCAAATATACCCCACACAATGATCCTGATATGAGAAGACTCGACAATGAAGTCCTCCTAAATGTCCAAAAGGCGTACCTTCACATGGTGGCGAGCAGGAATCTGGTATTCCCCTACATTGAACTCCTAAAATGGATTATCGATCACACTGACACACAAATATTTTTTATTAAAGACGATAATGGAAGGTGTGTCGGGGTTTTCCTCCCAGTGGAAGTGCAGAATTACTACAAGCTTAGAGAGCTGGAAGAACGGCTAAACACCAATTTTGTTGTAAGATTCTATGAGAAAAATGACACTAGAAAGGTGATGGCGTCGTGGTGGAGAGAGGATAAAAATTTCACCAATCAGACCTCTGATTGGTACCCAACTTCGAACCTGAGGGATCCATACATCTAACTAATGGCTCTCCTCTGCCGATTGCATGGGAAGAAAGAATTCTCTAGGTTTTGAGAGGCTTGGATGCCTCTAGCTTATACGATGTCCATTTCCAGAATACGTTTTAACTAGGGTGCCATCATCTCCAAACCGCTAATCACTTGCATACGATAGGCTCAAATGTCGAAAGAGGGAGAAACCCCATCCTTTTATATGGCTTCGTATCTATTGGACATCATTTGTGCCAGAAATGCCTTCAACAGAATGAACTTGAGTTGGCACACATCAGAGCTCCCGGTCCATGTGTATTTTGGCATCTTGTGGGAGAACAGGTACAAGAAATCCTACTCTCTCATCTACGATCATTTTATCGCGCGTATTTATTTCTGGTTGTTCATGAAAGAGTGCCCAAGGATATCGAATGTAGCCAAAAAGGTTGTAACGAAAGTTGGCCATTGGTATATGGATGAGCGCGATACTTACATCACGGTTTTCGACACCACCAGAGCACCCCATATATTACCTGTATATGTCCCCGATCGACTAGTGGTAGGGGAAATATGTTATCAGACCATCCTGCAAGGTTATAATGCTACTTTGGTAAAGGATAAGAAGGGGGCCTTCATACCCTATGGGTTCCATATTGGTTTCTACATGGTAAAGGACACCACGTAGGCCAAGAAAGAATGGTTAAGCCAATTGGATTTATGATTCCAGACTGGTCATTTTCGCAAGCACGACCCCAAGGGCCCGATCATGAAGCATGCACAACAGGTATCATCTTGCCAGATATATGCCCATGAAAGGTTTGAGGATGAGATCTTCACTGAAAATGCTCAAAGTTGGGATGAGGTGGCGGCTAGGATGATTGAACTTAAAGAAACCAAGTTTAAGGCCATGATTTGGGATGAGCAAGCAACAGTCTTGGAACAATCGGCTCAAGAAATCCTCAGGGCTAGTAAAGAAAGGATAACACATGAATCCGTCGAAGCAGTGGAAACTCCTCAAGAAGCCACTGAAACAATGAATATTCCCCAGGTAACCCTGGTACAAGATAGGAATTTATTCAAGGTTCAAGTTGTACAGGGGATGGGGGAACTCATGTATCAACAGGCCTAGCTATTAATGAAGCGGATGTAGGATAACCCAGACTTCGTCAGATGGATGAGGCCTCTGACTAATAACCCAGAGGAAAGACTGGTGGGGTCAAGCGACCCTGATTTCATGAACCTTGATAACATCAATGGCTCAGATAACCCTGAATCCATAAGGCCACCGGCTAGATCACCGGTGGGAGTGACAACTCAACCAGAGGCAGGTCAAGTATCAGTAGAAACAAGCACGCCTAATCCTTTGAGTGAGTTTATAAATATATATAGTGATGATGAAAACCTGGAGGCACCTCGCGGAACCCCTGTGAGTGTCCAAGAAGAAAAAGGATCTGAGAAGACTTCTTCTTCTGCTCTCAAGGTCCAAACCCAAGAGATCCCACGAAAGGAAATAGAGACCGAAAAGTTTCCTGACACAAAGAGGATCGATGCGACGGAAACCCGAGTAGACAATCTGAAGGACAAGTAAGAACTGGATGAGCCAAAGGAAGGATCCCCGCAAAAGGAAATCGGTGTTTTGATGGTCGGTGAACAGGTAAGTATCAATTCTTTTCTTGACGCCTCTATTTTTCTCGATACTCAGATCCCCGAAAAGAGATAGGCGGTGGTCGGGCCTTCAGAGCACAACGAGAAAGTTCAAGAACCTGACCTCGAACAAATATACACCACCAGAAATTTGGGAAATACACTCACATTGGGTGATCAGCAGATCCCCGAACCTGTGGACGGGGCAACCGATATTTATGCGATCTCCTATGATAGAAAGAGTAATCCCATCGTCCAGAGAACCACAAATATAAGGAGGATCATGTTGGATCACTCCATTCTCATCACTACAAAGGAAAACTTTATAAATAGAGAAAATGCCAGAACATCTAAGATCCTTGGCGTGGGGATGGCGCTCTCAGATGCCACCCTGGACAGAGCCAAATGAGATGAAAAGGAGTTGGCCGCTTCCCTGAAGGAACTATAACACTTGTGCCACCTGGATGAATACTATCAGTGCGCCACTCAAACCACAGTATACCTGAGAAGCGAGTTCGAAAGAGCTTACAACCAATTCAAAACAGAGATTCACCTTTTTACTGAAAAGACAGCTGAGCTCTAGGAAGACACTCTCATGGCACTCGCAACGTGAAAGGATATGGAGTGGTGGCATGAAAAGGTGTAACAAGCCATGGAGAGACTCTAATACATTGGTGCAATTCGACAGGGACGAAGTAAAGAAGAGAACAACATCTGAATGCTGGGAAAGAGCAATCTTGACCGCATGAAGCGATCAGTCGGGTATTAGGCTAATATGTCTCAGGAACCACACCAAGAAATTCAAGAGCAGTGGGAAAAATGAGAGAAACATTGGGAAAAAATCAACAAAGCAATATATGATATCGGACTCCTCGAATTCGGAACCCCCGACAACTTCGTCGACTTGTGTGACATAGTCGAATCACATACCAAGCAAGATTTATTGTGGGTCGAAGAGCTGGTGAAGGTGGCTGACACAATTCCAGGACAAGTGAAAATATTTATGGAACATTCAATTAGAGATCGGATTGTGCTACAACAGTTAAATACCAGTCTAGTGAAGTACCAAGTGCATGCGCTGGAGATCAGAGGAATTTATGCGGCTCTGATGGAGAAACACAAATTTCCATGGGCCCAAACTTGCAAGGAGAAATTTATCAGTTGGTTAGAGAATGAGGAAATTCACCCTTTCAAGTGATATATCGAGTTGATTGTTAAAGAAACTGTTAGAAGAGGATGCCACATGGTGAATTTTGTTTTGTTCAAACTACACTTAGCCATTATTTTCAATTGAATTTTATGTTATAAATAAGAACATCGGCCAATTAGTTTAGGGTCGATGGTTGTTGCAAGAACTCTTTCTTTCTGGTTGTTAAGAATTATTTTGAAGCTCCCTTTGAATTGAGAAGTCCTTCTGGACCAAAGACAAAGTTATTTTCAGCGAATGCATGTGATTGGATGAGGAGAAGAACTATTTTCTATCTCGTTTCATGAATGATGTTGTAATGAGTAAGAGCTATTTAATCTATTGTCAAGTTATCTAGTGCAATATTTTGTTGTTCTTTAATTTAATGATGAAGATGAATCATGGTGTTATTATGTGATGGATGATTAAGTAGGTGAATTATTTTTCTTTCCATTATCTTATCGCATAAGTGTTTTCTTTCTGGTAACTAGTTTCTCATACAATAATTGGATGCTCACATGGTTAATGTATTAGTACTAGGCATGTGGTGTAAAATTGTTGTCTGCATGCTTGAGCAGCGGGTTATCCCAAGTTCATCCTCTTCCCAGTAGTTAAGCTTAATTCTATTTTCTTTCTAAGTTGTTTTATACCTGCTTACATCTCATATCAGTCCCACCCAAGAGAAAATACAAAAAAGAGATAGTCCAAACTGAAGGAAGAGCCTTCACAAGAAAACATAAAGTCCATCAATAAATTAGCCGGATCGCAAGATCTAGAGAACCATTCCACTATTAAACGCTGCAGAGTCTAATTGGGCCTTGGTGGCGGGTTTGGTTCATTTTATTGAATGAAGGGACTTAGGACCCATCAAAACAATTGGCACTAGAAGGAGGGCCTGAGAATGAATGGGTGGATATATATTCTACATAGTATTTCAAACAACCTATAGATTCAAAAAAACCCACATGCATGGTTAGTCATTCCCAAGACAACCCACACATGCTGAGTACTTCTGAAATGAGTAACTCACACTAGCCCGAGGAAGAACCTTTTCACCCTGAAATACCTTACGCTCTTCCTCACGATAAGGTAAATCAATTCAGAAGAATCACAATAGCCTACACCCGACAGATCGGTGCATTGTCCTTAGCTCCCATACTCCCTTGAAGAAAAAAAAAAAGAATACCAGTGGTTAGTATTACCGACGAGGTTTCCGTGCACTCGATAGAAGACTTAATATATTTTTCAATCACTGAAATCCAAGATCCTCTTGATTTGATACCTGAAATTCCAGTCGATGATGTCTCTGAACTAGACGATTTTTCAAAAGAGGAGGAGTTTAACTCAAAGTCCAAAGATATGGAAGGCAACAATGACCATAATTATGAAAGGGGGAAACCACGTCTGAACAATCAACCGTGGTTGGCCAAAGACGCTTTGGCCCTCCCGGGATCAGTTCATAACCTTCCCCGACATGCAAATAAGTTGCTTCCTAAGTTCTATCCTGAAACCTCTGGATTGCCTAAAGATCATATCAAGAAATTTATACTAGCGATTAGGCTTATGAATGTCCAACATGAAGACGTAGTTTGCAGGCTATTCCCCTACACTTTTGAGAATTCAACCTCCATATGGTATTTCAACTTACCTGTAGGATCCATAACTAGCTGGACGAAGTTTCAAAAATATTTTCTAGACAAATTTGCAGAAGAGACTACTATAGGGGCTCTGATGGCTGAGTTGTTCGCCGCCACCATGAGTTCGAAAGAAAGGGTTAAATATTTTAATCAAAGATTCACGACCATCTTAAAAAAAATTCAACCCAAAGAAAAACCAACTCAATATTTGCAAATCGAAGTATACGCTAATGCGCTCCCATCTTTTATTTCCATGTTTGTGAAGAGGGTTGCCAAATGAACCTTAGTTGAGAATTTTGAAGAAGCTAAAATGATAGAATTCCATATGAAAGGGTGTAAATAATGCCAGGTCTCTTTAGTTAAGAAATAAGCTCAACCTCCTCCCAAGAAAGGACTCATTCTGACCAGACCGCTAGGGAAACAAGAGGACCAGACTCCCGACAAGGGTAATGGAGACATAGAATATCTACAATGCATGGTTAATAAATTATCAAACGAGATCATAGACATGAAGAGAAATGAAGGGGAAGGAAACCAAGGAAAAAGGCCCTATAATCCTTTATTTAAAAGTAACTCATTATTCAAATCCATTGAACCTCCCCCAAATAATTTAAATATTGATCTAGGGAATGTCGCATCTGATTCTTTCTGTACTTATCACTAGGAAAACCACTCTGAAAGAGACTGCCCTCAATGGGTGCATGCCATGAATTTGATGGCCAACTAGTTTTTAGATGAGGTTTCCCTCACTGAACAACCAAGCAGTTCGGTTATGAATATTGTTGACCAAGAAGAGATTGACCCACCAAAAGATACAACCATGATGATATGGGATCCTGACTTAATTATACCTTTCGACAACTTATTTCAGGTTCAAGAACCACCCACGGAGATCTCGGTTGTGCAGACTAGAAGTAAAGGGCCTCATCTCTCAAAGGATCCTACGACCACTCAAACATCACGGGAAAAGTCAACTCCCAATCACCCGAAAGAACCTTTTGCTCGCCATAAGAACCCTATTAACATCCATACGCGGGAATCGCCCAAAATGGAGTACAACGTAGTTGAATATCTAAAGAAGTTGAAGGCTAATATATTGGTTATGGACATATGTAGAATCCCTCAACAAAAATATTTCCTACTACAAGCATTGAAAGAAATGAGAAACAAATAAATCTAACTTCCACAAATCTAGTAAATAAACCAATTGTGAATACCTTCTCAAAAGATAAGAAGGGAAAACCTTTTGTCCCATCGTTTCTCTTAACGTTTAAAGTCTTCAACAGGAACCTCCACAATTGTTTGGTAGATTCGGGAGCATCTTCCAACATTATGCCCTTGTCTATTTGCAAAAAGTTAAATGTCGTTCCTCTCAAGAGCGATTAACATGTGATACATCTAGACATGAACCAGGTCAAAGTCATGGGGGAACTCAGAGATGTAATGATCAGAATAGTGACACGTCCTAATTTTGTGCAAGTGATTGACATCATTGTAGTATACATCCTAGAGGCCTATGGGTTACTACTAAGTCAAGATTGGTCTGAGAAGTTAAATGAGTACTTTAGTACAAACTGGTCACACCTCTGGCTACCACTGAAGGGATACAAGAATATGATCAGAATCGATAGGGAGAGATACATGAAACATACGGTCATTGATATAGAGACCCTGAATGAACCCTCATCCACAGATTTCCCCATGTTGGGAAATTATTCCTGCGATTCCCACTTTGGAAAATTTTCTCCTCTCTTATCCGATGTCCCTCTCACTCAAAACTCTGAAATGATTTTTCAAGAGAAGTCGTCGATACCGACAGAAGACACCTTCTTCTGTCAAGACCCTACACTAGAGATTACAAAACAAAAGGGTGATTGTCGTTCACAAATTTGGACCATATAATTTGATGGATCTAAATCGTAGGAGGGATCATGGGCAGGGTGCATCCTCATTGATCCAAAATGTAAACGTCATTTCCTATCTTGTAGACTAGAATTCGAATGCACCAATAACATCGCCGAGTATGAAGCTCTAGTACAAGGGTTAAAGAAAGCCATAGACTTGAATTTCAAAGAATTGAAAGTTTTTGGGGACTCAGAGATTATCATTAGACAAGGAATACTATACATTGCAATTCCTTGCACCTAAAGAATTATCAACAGGAAGTGCATAGGTTAATGGAGAATTTTGAAGCTTTCAATATCACCGAGATCCCCAGAGCAAAGAATATCCTTGTTAATTCCATGGCCACATCTGCTTCAAGGTTGTCACCTCTGGAATATTATGAAGCCTCCCGATTCACTATGGAACTACTCTACAAACCATTAGTGTGTAACAATATTTCTAATTGGAAAGTATTTGAAGGAGATGAACAGATCATAAACTTCATGACTAACCAAGACAATTTCAAATATTTGGCCATTGACAATGAGGTATTCCAGGAGAAATTGACATAAACTGATCCTAGAACAGGCCAGCCTATCAACACATCGAAATCTCACACCATCCCGAAAGGGATAGCTAATCTAGAAAATTTGTTTGATCTGAAAGAACGTTTTAAGGGGCCCAAGAATGCAAAGACTGGTAGATCCTGTCCCCTGCATGAAAATATAAATCTTGGAACCCTGAAAAACCCAAAGAATGTGAATCTCGGCAAGACTATATCCAAAGAGGAAAGAAAGGCTTATCTCAAACTATTCAGACAATAACAAGATGTCTTTGCATGGTCCTACTGAGACCTGAAAACCTATGACACCCATATCATTCAACACACTATATCGTTAAAACCTAAGGTGAAACCTTTCCAACAGAAGCTCTGAAAGTATCACCCATCCATGGAACCTCTCTTGTATAAGGAATTAAAGAAACTTTTAGATGCCAAGATCATTTTCCAGGTTAGGCATTCCACATGGGTAGCAAATCGGGTTCTTGTGAGGAAAAAGTCAGGAGAAATTCACTTATGCGTATATTTTAGAAACCTCAACAGAGCTTCAGAAAAGGACAATTACCCATTCCCACCAATGGAGAAACTCCTGTAGACTGTGTCTGGCTCGAAGATTTTCTCTCTACTAGATGGTTTCTCAAGTTACAACCAAGCCCTGGTTTCGGAGGAGGATCATTTAAAAACTACCTTCTGAACTAAGTGGGGAACCTTCGCTTATAAACACATGCCATTTGGGTTAATCAACGTAGGAGATACCTTCCAAAGGGCCATGTATGTATCATTTTGGGGACTAATTAACAAGTGTGTGGTAGTGTATCTAGACGACGTAACTGTGTATTCAAAGAATAGAGAAGAGCACATCCAACACTTAACTCAAATTTTCTAAAGGTGTAGGAGATACAGTATATCCTTAAATCCCAAGAAAACTATTTTCGGCGTCAAGGAAGGTAAGCTGATAGGCCACATTATATCTCAAGCAGGCATTCACATGTACCCAGAAAGTATTAAGGCCATAGCTCAACTCCCATTGCCTCACAACAAGAAATCTATGCAGTCTTTTTTTGGAAAAATCAATTTCAAGAGGAAATTCACTCTCAATTTCGCGGAAACTATCAAAATCTTACAAAAGATGATTCGCAAAAATGTTGAATTTAAGTGGGATGATGAATGAAAGGATGCTTTCAGCAATATTAAAACTGTTATATCCCAGGCCCCTGTGCTACGAAGTCCCGATTTCAATAGGGATGTCTTCCTCTATATTTTCGCCTCCGACCAGTCATTAGTTGCAGTATTGACTCAGAAGGATGATGACAACAATCAGGCTCTGGTATCGTTCATGAGCACTAATCTCCAGGGAGCCTAACTTAACTATCCTGTTGTTGATACACAGACCTATGCAGTATACAAGGCAATAAAATACTTCAGGTCTTACATCCTCAAGAACCACACCAAAGTGATTGTGCCTCACCTTGCAGTCTGATCCTTGTTTACTCAGCAAGATATGGGGAAAATAAGAGGGAACTAGATGGCAGTGGTCCAAGAATTTGATATAGATATAAAACCTGCCAAACTAGTTAAAGGGCAAGGGTTGTGCGAACTCGCAGTTGAATCCCAAGACCAAGTAAATGAAGATTTTAGATGGGAGAATGAAATGGAATTGTGGTGTGGTGAAGCTTCATACATTTCCCTAGGGCCAGAGTCTTGGTATGATAATTTAACTCATCTCCTACACCATGGAACTTGTCCAAAAAATATCAACCTGAGAGAAAGGAGAGCTCTCAGGTTAAAATATGCACAATATCACCTCATAAATTCGGTACTCTTTCGGATTAACTATGATGGGGTACTCTTAAGATGTCTCGAATGTGAAGATGCAAACAAAGTTCTAAAGGAGCTCCATGATGGCCCTGGCGGTGGACATTTCGTAGGAAACACCATCACTCATAAGATACTGAGAGATGGCTATTATTGGCCCACCTTATTCAAAGACGCTCACACCTATGCCAGGAACTGTAAAACTTGTCAGATAAGCACTGGGAGAGAGAAGAGAGAAGAAATCCCACTCCAACCAGTGATTGTCTCTAGGCCTTTTGAGCAATGGGGGTTGGATATCATAGGAGAAATCACACCCAGTTCCTTGAAACAACACACGTATATACTTAGTACCACCGATTATTTCACAAAGTGGGCAGAGGTCATCCCTATGACTCACGTAAACGAGAAGGTGGTGATCCAATTCATAAAAAAACAATTGATCACAAGGTTTGGTGTCCCTTTTGTTCTAGTTTTTTATAATGCAACTTATTTTTCTTCCACTCTATTGACAGAGTTTTCTCTAGACAAAGGAATCATAATTAGTTACTCTGCAAATTATTATCCACAGGGAAACGGGGTGGCAGAATCAACCAATAAGAACCTAGTGAGAATATTAAAAAATACGGTTGCAGATAACCAAAGGAATTGGCATAATCTACTTCATAACGCTCTATGGGATGATAGGGTCACACCCAAGGAAATTATAGGAAATTCCCCGTACTTTCTTATTTACAGACATGAAGCCATTATCCCAAATGGGCTTTATCTTCCATCTCTTCAACTAGCCCAAGATTCCAACGAGGAACCCTCATCAGTCATACAACAAGGAATTGATACCCTTCTCATGCTAGAAGAAGAGAGAGAAAATGATAAGTCAAAGTTTCTAGCTCACCAACAGATAGTGAAAAGATGGTTTTATAAGCATAAGGCTAAAGAGAATTTTTTTGAAGTAGGAGACTTAGTCCTAAAATGGGACAGAGCAAATGAGCCAAAAGGGAATCATTCTAAGTTTCAGAATCTGTGGCTTGGACCTCTAGGTGGCTAAGAAGATTGGGGCAGGCATTTATCAGTTATAGAATCTGAGGGGGGAACCTAACACCCTCCCATTAAATGTTCAAGCCCTCAAACAATATTTTCAATAATAATAATAATAAATAAAATAAAAATTGGGTTTTAGTGTTTTCATGATTGCGAAATACATTTTTTGTTTTCTATTGCTTTCTAGATTTCTGCTCTTTTGAAAGATGTGTTTAGCAAAAAAATTGTTGACCTTAAGTCATGCGACATAGAGAACTCTGTTCCAAACTCATTTCTCACATACAACAAAAGAAGCATCAAGGATCTCATGGTTGCTTTAAGGGGTCCTCTATTTGACCGGGGAAAATGAACTTTCGAGAAATGTCAGAAGTGTCTTCTTAGTGGCCTGGTAAGACCTTAAGGAAAATAAGGAAATATGGAAAGGACTACATGAACCCCGAACACAGAGCTAGCAAAGGATCCACCTTGACTATCTCACTTTCAAAATAAACAGATGTCATCCTCTCCCACTCGCTCAGGGAATCATGCCCGAATAAATTTGATATTATCAAAAGGGTGAACAATAGGAGAGGGTATGCAGATATCTTCGTCGGGGCTATGGATGCTCGCTAGCAACAGAGCAAGGTCTGTGATGTCGGGGTGACTCCGCTGGGGCTATGGATGCTCCCTGGCAGTGGAGAAACACCAAAGAAAGTGAGTAGAGGTAACTAAGGGCTTCATTCCAGTGAATGCTTTGCTAGAATTTTGAAAAATTGGGCATGAGTCAGGGTTACAGGAAATGAAGGAGGAATGAAGGTTAAAACCCCACGGGCAGACCTGAAAGCATCAACCGAAGAATTTCCAATGCAAGGGTAAAAGAGGCTCTGCTTTAAAACTAGGAAAGGTTCTCCACCATATTTTGTATCAGCTGAGCATGAAGGAAGAACAAAGATTCTAATTTCACCCACTGAATCTCCATTTGTTGAGCACTCAACACAACCAAAAAAGTCTACGTCAAATTTAACTTTTTGGGTACCACTTGATCTTTTGGCATTGTCTAAAATGAAAATTGTTTCCTTTGCTTACCATTTTTTATTCTCATTAAGTCTTTAAAATTTTTCTTGGACATGTGAAAACCATTAACATAAAATACTAATATCTAAATTAGAGAATTGGCAGTCAAAGCTTTCTCGGACGTGCTTAAGGAATTTGACATCAGAAAGGATTAAGCGTGAAAGAAAATGCTAGAGAGAACCAAAGTTGTCGATTCCCGATCTTCATCGGCGTCGTCAGACGTGAGATTTCTTTCATGAAAAGAATCACCAAGAATATCGTTGATGACCAATCCCTTTGGCATCGATGAAAGGTTAAAATAATAAGCATTGAACGAAAAAGAAATAATAATTGTCGATTTCCGACTTCTGAAACATTTTCAGTAACGGGAGATTCGAAGGATGATAACCCATGAAGAAAATGTACATTAGTTTTATTTCTAAAGGTCGATCCTCGATACTCACCTAGCATCGATAGTCGCAATGTTAAGATCAGTTTAGTGCGTTCGACTTAAACAAAGTCTCGAGTCCGACCGTTACCCATAAGCTAAGTTCCCCATCATTAGTACCCTGTATCCCGAATCATTAGTGCCATGTCGATACCATACGATGAAATCAATCGGCATCATACGTTTTATCAGGAGGATACCGACGGAAACATGCACAAGGATATCGTTGATTTCCAATCTTCCGACTAAAAAGACGACGTGATGGGACGTTTTAACTCTGAGATACGCTAGATACGATGCATTTAAAGGTTAATTAATTCTAGAATCTCGCACTAATTTCTAATTTGTGCGCAAATCAAAAGGATCGTTTGATCTTGTCGATACAGTGCATTTACCCCTCGCGCCTTCGTCATCAACACATGTAGAATTTATTTGCAGAGATTCGGTGGTAGATTTTTTTGAATTTCACCCATTACTCGTATTAACTGGTTGATACAACTGGTAGGATCTCTCCCGTTATACTCTTTTAATTCATTGAAAAAAAGGTTATTATGTGCATGAAGGAATCTGGATCATCCAAAGGAGCGAGACAAGTAGTCCAGGGATAGCCTCCAAGGTCCAGTGAGTATAAAAACAATAGTTTAGCAAGAAATACAGGTATGTATCGGTCTATGGATGTTTTATGCTTTATTTCATACATTTTATTCAATTTCACTTTGTACACCTGCCTAAAGATCGTTTTCGGTTGCAGGAACGATGCCTTCAAAGAAACCCACCACCAGCAAATATCCAAGAGCACCAAAGATAAAATAACCAGAGGTGGGAGAAGGTTCCTCCCTAGCGTTGGCGAGACAACTGGAATTTGCTCCAAAACCGATGCCCATCTTCAAAACCACCACCAAGAAAGATTTCATTCAACCCCCAGCCTTTGGAGACATAGAGGCAAACATTGGGACCAAGACAATATTCTCGCATTGGGAATAAAATTTCAAGAATATTAAGCGAGAGGAACTCCCCAAATATACCTCGCACAGTGATCCTAATACGAGAAGACTCGACGATGAAGTCCTCCTAAATTTCCGAAAGGAATACCTGCACATGGTGGCGAGAAAGACTTTGGTATTCCCCTGCATTGAACTCCTAAAATGGCTTATCGATCACACTGACATGCAAAGATGTTTGATTAATGAAGACAACAACAGGTGTGTCAGGGTTTTCCTCCCAGTGAAAGTGAAAAATTACTACAAGCTCAGAGAGCTAGAAGAACGGCTAAACACTGATTTTGTTGTAAGCTTCTATGAGAAAAACGACACCATCAAGGCGATGGCATCGTGGTGGAGAGAGGATAAAAATTTCACCAATCGGACATCTAACTGGTACCCAACTTCCAACCTGAGGGATCCTTACATCTACCTAATGGCTCTCCTCTACCAATGGCATGGGGAGAAAGACTGCTCCAGGTTTTCAGAGGCTTGGATGCCTCTAGCTTATACGGTGGCCATTTCCAAAATAGGTTTTAACTGGGGTGCCATCATCTCCAAACAACTAAGCACTTGCATACGACGAGATCAAACGCCAAAAGAGGGAGAAACCACATCCTTCTATATGGCTTCTTGTATATTGGATGTCATTTGTGCCATAAATTCCTTCGCCAGAATGAACTTGAGTTGGCACACGTCAAAGCTCCCAATCCATGTGTATTTCAGTATCTTGTGGGAGAATAGGTACAAGAAATCCTAATCTCTCATCTGCGATCAATTTATCACACGTATTTATGTCTTGTTGTTCAAGAAAGAGTTCACAAGGCTGTCAGATGTAGCCAAAAAGGTTGTATCAAAAGTTATCCATTGGTATCTAGATGAGCGTGATACTTACATCAGGGTTTTCAGTGCCACCGGAGACCCCATATGTTACCTATATATCTCCCCGATCAACTAGTGGTAGGGGAAATCTATTATCAGACCATCCTGCAAGGTTATAATTCTACTTTTGTAAAGGATAAGAAGGGGGCCTTCATAATATATGGGTTCCATATTGGTTTCTACATGGTAAAGGACACTGCGTTGGCCAACCAAGAAGGGTTAAGGCAATTGGAATTATGATTCTAGAATGGTCGTTTTCACAAGAATGACCCCAAGGGCCTCGTCCTGAAGCATGCACAACATGTTTCATATTGATGGATATATGCCCACGATAGGTTTGACGATGAGATCTTCATCGAAAATGCTCAAAGATGGGATGAGTTGGCAGCTAAGATGGCTGACCCTAAAGCAACCAGGTTTAAGGACATGACTTGGGATGATCAAGAAACAGTCTTGGAACAATTGTCTCAAGAAATCCTCAGGGCCATTGAAGAAAGGATAACACCTGAATCAATTGAAGCGGTGGAAACTCCTCAAGAAGCCACCGAAACAATGGAGATTCCCCACGTAACCCTGGTACAAGATAGGAATTTCTCCGAGGTTCAATTTGTACAGGGGATGGGGTGACTCATGTATCAACAAGCCCAACTGTTAATGAAGCGGATGCAGGATAACCCGAACCTTGTCAGATGGACGATGCCTCTGACCAATAACCAAGAGGAAATATCGGCGGGGTCAAGCGACCCTGATCTCACGAACCTTGATAACATAAATGAGTCAGATAACCCTGAATACACAAGGCCACCAGTTGGATCACCGGTGGGAGTGATGAATCAACCAAAGGCAGAATGAGTATCAGTAAAAACAAGCACGCCTAATCCTTTGAGCGAGTTTATAAATATATATAGTGATGATGAAATCCTTGAGGCATCTCACAGGACCCCTGTGCGTGTCCAAGAAGAAAAGGGACCTGACAAGACTTCTTCTCCTGCTCTCGAGGTCCAAACCCAGGAGATCCCACGAAATGAAATAGATACCTAAAATGTTCTCGACACAAAGAGGCTCGATGCGACAAAAACCTGAGTAGACAATCCGAAGAACAAGTCAGAACCGGATGATCCAAAGGAAGGATCCCCGCAAAATAAAATCAGCGTTTCAACGACCGATGAAAAAGTGAGCATCAATTATTTTATCGACGCCTCTATTCTTCTCAATACTCAGATCCCTGACAAGAGACAAGTGGAGGCTTGGCATTAGAGCACAACGAGAAAGTTCAAGAACTTGACCTCGAACAAATATACACCACCGGAAATTTGGGAAATACACTCACATGGGGTGATCAACAGATCCCCGAACCTATGGAAGAGGTAGCCGATATTTATGCGATCTCCTACGATCGAAAGAGGAAATACATCATCTAGAGAACCACAAAGAGAAGGAGGATCACGTTGGATCGATCCATTCTCATCACTACAAAGGAAAACTCAATAAACACAAAAAATTACAGAACATGTGAGCTCCTCGACGTGGGGATGGCGCTCTCAGATGCCACCCTGGATAGATCCAAACAACATGAAAAGGATTTGGCCACTGGCCTGAAGGAACTAGAACACTTGCGTCACTTGACTGAATACTATCAGTGCACCACTCAGACCACAATATATCTCAGAAGCAAGTTCGAAGGAGATTACAACCAATTCAAAATAGAGAGACACCTTTTTACTGAAAATATAGCTGAGCTCCAGGAAGACACTCCCATGGCACTCACAACGTGCAAGGATATGGAGCGGTGGCATGAAAGGGAACAACAAGACGTGGAGAGACCCGAATACATTAGTGTAGTTCAATAGGGCCAAAGTAAATAAGAGAACGACATTTGAATGTTGGGAAAGAGCAGTCTTGACCACATGAAGCGATCAGTCGGGTATTGGGCTAAGATGTCTCAGGAACCACACTGAGAAATTCAAGAGCAATGGGCCAAATGAGAGAAAAATTGGGAAGAAATCAACAAAGTGATGAAGGATATAGGACTCCCCGAGTTCGTCACCCCCGACAACTTCGTTGACTTGTGTGACATAGTCGAATCGCATACCAAGAAATATTTATTTTGGGTTGAAGAGTCGGCGAAGGTAGCCAACACAACACCAGGAAAAGTGCAAATATTTATGGAACATCTGATTAGAGCTCAGACTGTGCTACAACAGTTAAATACCAGTCTAGTGAAGTACCGAGTGCATGCGATGGAGATCAGAGGAATTTACGCGACTTCGATGGAGCAACACAGATTTCCATGGGCCCAAACCTGCGAGGAGCAGTTTATCAGTTGGTCAGAGTATGAGGAAAGTCACTCTTTCAAGTGATATCTCGAGTTGACTATTAAATAAATTGTTAGAAGAGGACACTATGTGGCAAATTTTGTTTTTTTCAAACTACACTTAGTCGTTATTTTCAGTGGAATTTTATGTTATAAATAAGAACATCGACCAATTAGTTCAGGGTCGATGGTTGTTGCAAGAACTCTTTCTTTTTGGTTGTTAAGAATTATTTTGAAGCTCCCTTTGAATTGAGAAGTCCTTATGGACCAAAGAAAAAGTTATTTTCATCGAACGCATGTGATTGGATGTGGAGAATAACTATTTCCTATATCGTTTCATGAATGATGTTGTAATGAGTAAGAGCTATTTAATCTATTGTCAAGTTATTTGGTGTAATATTTTGTTGTTATTTACTTTAATGATGAAGATGAATCATGGTGTTATTATGTGATGGATGTTTAAGTAGGTGAATTATTTTTCTTGTCATTGTCTCATCGCATAAGTGTTTTATTTCTGGTAACTATTTTCTCAGACATTAATTGGATGCTCACATGGTTAATGTATTAGTACTAGGCTTGTGGTGTAAAATGTTTGTCTGCATGCTTGAGCAGTGGGTTATCCAAGGTTCAACCTCTTCCCAGTAGTTAAGATTAATTCTATT
>ML797869.1:284503-315236 GCA_009831015.1 Picea engelmannii
TTCACTGAAGAATGGTCTTGAGAGACTTATTCACAACTTCCACCTGACCATTCACTTGTGGGAAGTAAGGTGATGAATTTTCTTTCCTTAACCCAAGATTTGATGTTAACTCAGACATTATTTTGTTCTAAAAGTGACTGCCATGGTCAGTGACAATCTCCTTTGGGATGTCGAACCTTAATATTATCTGATTGAACAAAAAGAGAGTTGTTGTCTCGTCATCATCTTTGAATGTTGGCATAGCTTCGACCCACTTTGTGAAGTAGTCTACTGCTACGATGATATAACAGTGCCCCCTGACTGAAGGGGGGTGGCATGTATTATAATCAATCCCCCACTTGTTGAAGGGGCCAACTGTAATGAAGGGAAACATAGGAGCAGGGTGTGCCCTCATCTTCCGAGAGAATATTTGACACAGGTGGCACTTCTTGACCGATTCAACGCAATCTTTGATCAATGTTGGTAAAAAGTAACCATCTCGTAGAATCTTTGGGGATTTTTCCAACCCAGACAAATGACCACCACATGCTCCAGTGTGGTAGTCGTTAAGAACGAGCTTTGTTTCTTCATGAGTGAGGCATCGAAGAAGGATGTAATCTACACCTTGATGATAAAGAGTGTCGTCAAGTATGAGATAGTTCTTTTCCTGATGGAGTATACATCGATGCTCATCATGAGAAGTAGAGGTGGGGCACTTCAAATTCTAGAGATATACTAGTATATCTCCATACCAGGGGTCTAAAGATGAAAGAAAAAAAAGATCTCCTTTAATCGGTGATTCTTCAGGAACAACATCACCTGACTCGATCGGAAGTTTCGAGATAAGTTTCGCAAAGACCAATGACTTTTTGGATTTCCTAGAAAAAAAATCCAATTCAAACTTCTGGAGGATAACAATCCATCTACTGATATTTCTGCAGATTACATGTCATGTCAACACGTATTGGAATAGATTCACCACAACAATGACAGTGGTCTTGCGAAGCAGGATATAATGACGGAACCGTTGGACAACATGAACTGCTACCAACGCAAGCTTCTCAACATGGGAGTAGTTTAGTTCTAGTCCAACCAGGCCTCAGCTTAGGTAATAAATCACATGCTCTTCAAGAAGATTGTCCTCTTGAACCAAGACCATACTGATGGTTGACTATGCAACAACCAAGTACAATAAGAAATATTTATTATAATTAGGCAGTCGAAGCAGAGGGAAAGACATGAGGGCACATTTCAACGCTTCGAAAGAGAGTTGAGTGGATTTGTCCAAATGGAAAGGGACTCCCTTCTTCAGTAAACACATAAACCCTTTAGTGATTTCGTCGTAGTTCACGATAAAACGCCAAAGAAAATTATCTTTTTCCTGTAAACTCTGAAGCCGAGGGACTGTGCATGGGGGAGGCAATTAAACTATCGCCTCAACCTTTAGAGGATCGACCATGATACCTGTTGTTAAAACTATGAAACCTAAAAGATGACCCAACATCACACAGGAACTGCACTTGTTTGGATTCAAGCAAATCCGATAGTAGCGACATCGCTCAAAGATTAGTCCAAGGTGCATGGGATGATCAACTCTCTTACAATATCGTGATGCTAAATCATCGAGATAATCCTGGACTATGTGTCTTAGGTTGTGGAAAGCAAAATACATGGCCCGCTGAAAAGTGGCTCCAACATTTTTGAGGCCAAAAGGAATCTTCCGATAATAAAATGTACTCCATGGACAGATAAAAGTTGTTTTTATGCTGGTCCTCGAGTTTAATCTGTATCTGATTGTATCCCAAAAAACCATCCATGAAAGAAAATACCTCACAGCCTACACACTCATCAAAAATATGGTCAATGAACGGGGTGGGGAAATTATCCTTGGGACAGGCCTTATTCAAATCACGGAAGTCCATACATATGCGAATCGTTCCCTTCTTTTTGTTAATTAGAATGGGATTTGACACCCATTGAGTCAACTGGCTGGGGTAGATGAAACCAGTTTTGAGAATTTTCTCTACTTCAACCTTAATAGCTGCTGCTTTCCTAGGATTAACTGGACGAAGATTCTTCCAAATTGACTTAGCGTCAGGATACGTTGTTATTTCATGTTCGATGATTCTTGGATATATGCTTGGAATTTCCTCGTAAGACTCGACAAAAATGACACAAAATTCCTTAAATAAATCTGTGTAGATTCAAATCTTCTCAGGGGAGCAGTCTGCTCCGACAAAGACATTCTCCACGATGCTAGGGGTTCTGGAGATTTCAATAGGTATCGTTTCAGCGATGGTTTCCATATTACCTTCGGCATAAACTACATGCGTAGCCAAAGGATTGATAGGACAAGACCTATCTCCAGTCATAGTTAGCACGAATTCACTTGCCTCAATTCTTCTTAACTCTGGGAGGAAACAAGATCTGTGATGGTGATCATCCCAGGGTCTGTTCGAACTATTCATTGCCTCTATAATCGCCTCATCATAAGGCAAGACCAATTCTAAATAATCGGTAGTGTCTGGATATAACTCCTGTGCAAGTGTCAGATCGGGATCGACAGAAGCTTGCTGGACTATAGAGTATGCAAATTCTGCCACGGAAAAGTGCATGGCCATGCCATGATACCTTGTCCCTTCCATCGTGGCCGATGGGGAAGGAAGAGTCCATAGATCATTAAAGTAAGTCATATGGAACGATGAAACTTGAAATATTTCATCCTTAGGCTGGTTAGGGACAACTGATATGAATTTGACATCGCCAGCCGAAGGAGGGTAATTGAAAGTACCCATCAAAGGTGGGAACAAACCAACCCCTACATTAACGATGTCTGGCTGAGGGTTATCAATCATCGGGACCATCGATGCTCCTGATGAAGGGCCAGGACGGGAGAAAGACAACTAATCAATGGACACTATCTGACCCTCATGTGGAAACAATAAGACCCGGAAAACTGTAGAGAACACTGCATGCATAGCATAGGTCCATGTCCTTCCTAACAAGAGATTGTAGTTGAGAGGTGCATCGACCACTTCAACTTCGACACACACGGTCTTCCCCCCTAATTGCATGGGGAAAGAAGGGATGATTCCATGTGGTCTGAATGAATGGCCATCAAAAGTGGTAATAAGAGTAGGTGATGGAGAAAAAATAGGTTGGCCAATGGCCTTCCAACATGCCAATGACATCACACATGTCGAGGCACCCTCATCAACCACCGTGCGGAAAATATTTCATGTAAAATTTTTCATGGTGTAAGCCACTACTATCTGAAACGCCACGTGGTAGGGGAGACGAGGTTTTAAGTCGGTCGTATCAAGCATGATCATTCCCGGATTATAGGTCTTAGCGGATCCTAAGGAAGATAACAGATCCTTTCTCTGCGAAGGGAAGCTCTAGAGGACCTCCAAAGAAGACATTGCGCAAGGGGTTTGTGACAAATCCTCCACCACAGAGTAATTTTGGGCGACCCTTGAGTTTGGATTGTGGGAAACTTTCTTGAACTCCTCTTTCGAGATGTGTGTCATTGTTTCTCCCAACGTATTCTCAATCCGGAGAGGAACAAATGGGTTTTCAGCTTCTTTACCCTTCTCAGAAGTGTTTGGTATTCTATAATCGTGTTCCCTAGTCACTATGTGGGCATCACCTTTCAACATATAAACATTCGAGGTCACGAGATTACTAGACGATGAAGGGGATCCCTGAGTGCCCCTATTCTCATTTGAAGAGGCTTGAGTTAAATGTTTCCCATGTGGAAATGGGTTCGTTAACACAACAGGCTGCTGCTGTGCCAAAAATTTTTGGGCCTCCACAAGCTGAGGGCACAGGTGAGTCAGATGTTCTTCTACGTAAAGGTTACACTGATAGTTCAACTTTCTTTTCTCTGTGTTGCCTCCACCAGCATTATAGGTGGGTTTCTTATCTACCTTACCCTTCTTTCGTTGTTTCTTCTTTCCATCAGCCTGTTGGTTGGCCTTCATATTTTTTGATTGCACACTGTGTACATTTGTTGTTTGAGTAGGGGGAGTAGCCAAACCAGTGTTTTGGTTGGCCGTTGTCTGTTGTATCAACAATTGTTGCAATTGATTTGATAAACGATCAACAAGATTTTCTTATGCTGAACCAACGATACCAACAACATGTGGTCCAAACTTCTGTTTGGTCTTGTCAAGAATGGACCGTGGTGAATCTGGAAAAACTTCATAAAGTAAACCAGACTGAGAGTATATCAGTTCTAGATGTTGAGCTCGCATTATCTCTTCTTCCTCGAAAAACACTCCCGACATTGCGACGCCTTTGGATAATTGGGGTACCAAAGACTTAAGGAACCACTCCAGTAGGAATGCTAGTGGAACTGGTACTTTTATAAAACTCTTCCGACGCCGCCATTCTCGGATGTGATTTGAGACATGGTCAACCTTTGTTCGCTCAAAGTTGGCCAGAAATTCGGTTTCGACATCGTATCTCACAGGTAATTGAAAATGTTTTAGAAAAACCAACTCCAATTCACCAAAAGTAGAGTATCTTGAGCAGTTGAGTTCGATGTACCATTTCGTGGCACTCCCGATAAGAGTGCGTTGATACAGACAAAACTGGACAGAGTCATCTCTCAATGACTTGGATGAGCACCATAGGTGAAAGGTGGTCACATGATCACCTGGATCTTTGTGAGGCTTACCCTCGAATTTCAGAATGTCCAAGGGAAACTTGGTCGAGATAGGAGGCCAACACGGATTGTGACAGATTAGGTCATTTAACAATCTTGAAAATTCTGGCAAATGCAACATTTCCAGAAAAGGTAGCTTGGGTTGTTGAGTATGTATGGGAGGAAAAGAGCCTGTAATTTGGCTGGCACCAGGTTGCTAGGAAAAGTTAGGTTATTGACCATGGTTCTGGTAAAAACCATGGCCTTGGCCAACATTAAGATATTGTGCTTGTTGAGATGTCATCAACTAACTCTCATAGTAGGATGTTGAGGGTTGGGAAGGGATTGCTCTCGACATTGTGTTCCAAAGGTTCTGGAAAGGGTTGCCCCCTGTCAATTCGACGAGCATAGGTATTGATCCCTACCCAGGGTTCCATTGGCCATGATAGGGGTTGCCCTCGGTTGACATCCCTGACGAGGGTATTGATCCCTGCCAGGGATTCCAAGGTCCTTGAGAGGTGTTTGCCCCTTCTGCAGGAATAGTACCCTGCATAATATTTGTGATCCAAAACAAGGGTTTCCCTCAGTCGAGATGACAGTTGATGAGAATGTGTTGTTACCAAACACGTCGAAGAAAGAGAACGAAAAATAACCCATCAACGTGGTGTTGGAAGAAAGTCCTTGACTACTTTCTCCGAACAAGCTGTAGTTCATGTTCAGCCAGACGGGATGTTGAGGAGCACTACCTAGCGAGGGGGAGGACAGAGGATGACCTTCGTCGTAAGGGAAAGCATTATAGGGGGCTGAGGTTCCCCCCATGGACCCTTGTAGAGGAGCATTAGATCTCTTTGCCCCCAGACCCATGGTCTGTAGGGTGGAGTAGGATAGGACATAGTTCGTATCAAAGCCAAGCATTCCATATGAGAATGAAGGGCCTGCCACACTCTGGGTGAACGTAGCAGTGATCGTCGTCATAGACAGAATCAGACCACTGCCCATAGTAGAGGCGGTCGAGACCATGGTGGTCCAGACTGGTGAAGGTGGGTTAGGAGGAAAAACACCCCCTGTAGTGGCAGCCATAGAGGGAGTGTGAGTACTCCCTTACAAAGTAGCAGCGTTTGCTTCCATCACTACTTGTAAAACTATCTGACTCTCATGGTGAGTTACCCTTGCAGGGACAACTTGTATCACAATGGGAACTGACAAGTCAGTGATCGTCGAGTTATACGGCGTAAGATATTCTTCCCCAATGTCAGAAATGGTAGTGTCCTCTGAATTCGAGTGTTCTTCTCTTGGGGATGGCTCAGGTACAGTTTCCTGTGGCCTGGTCACCTTAAATGACCCTTGCTGGTCAAGTCTTCGCCTTAGCAGGGGTGGTCGTGGCTCTTGTTGATGGGTCCTAAGTCCCTTGATTCAACAACATGAACCAAACATGCCACCAAGGCCCAATTAGAATCTACAACGTTTAATAGTGGAATGGTTCTCCAAATCTTGCGATCTAACCAATTTATCGATGGACTTTATGTTTTCTTGTGAAGCCTCTTCCTTCAGTTCAGTCTATCTCTTTTTTGTATTTTCTCTTGGGGGGGACTGATATGAGATGTAAGTCGATGTAAACCAACTTGGGAACAGAATAGAATTAATCTTAACTACTGGGAAGAGGTTGAACCTTGGATAACCCACTGCTCAAGCATGCAGACAAACATTTTACACCACAAGCCTAGTACTAATACATTAACCATGTGAGCATCCAATTAATGTCTGAGAAAATAGTTACCAGAAATAAAACACTTATGCGATGAGACAATGACAAGAAAAATAATTCACCTACTTAAACATCCATCACATAATAACACCATGATTCATCTTCATCATTAAAGTAAATAACAACAAAATATTACACCAAATAACTTGACAATAGATTAAATAGCTCTTACTCATTACAACATCATTCATGAAACGATATAGGAAATAGTTATTCTCCACATCCAATCACATGCGTTCGATGAAAATAACTTTTTCTTTGGTCCATAAGGACTTCTCAATTCAAAGGGAGCTTCAAAATAATTCTTAACAACCAAAAAGAAAGAGTTCTTGCAACAACCATCGACCCTGAACTAATTGGTCGATGTTCTTATTTATAACATAAAATTCCACTGAAAATAACGACTAAGTGTAGTTTGAAAAAAACAAAATTTGCCACATAGTGTCCTCTTCTAACAATTTATTTAATAGTCAACTCGAGATATCACTTGAAAGAGTGACTTTCCTCATACTCTGACCAACTGATAAACTGCTCCTCGCAGGTTTGGGCCCATGGAAATCTGTGTTGCTCCATCGAAGTCGCGTAAATTCCTCTGATCTCCATCGCATGCACTCGGTACTTCACTAGACTGGTATTTAACTGTTGTAGCACAGTCTGAGCTCTAATCAGATGTTCCATAAATATTTGCACTTTTCCTGGTGTTGTGTTGGCTACCTTCGCCGACTCTTCAACCCAAAATAAATATTTCTTGGTATGCGATTCGACTATGTCACACAAGTCAACGAAGTTGTCGGGGGTGACGAACTCGGGGAGTCCTATATCCTTCATCACTTTGTTGATTTCTTCCCAATTTTTCTCTCATTTGGCCCATTGCTCTTGAATTTCTCAGTGTGGTTCCTGAGACATCTTAGCCCAATACCCGACTGATCGCTTCATGTGGTCAAGACTGCTCTTTCCCAACATTCAAATGTCGTTCTCTTATTTACTTTGGCCCTATTGAACTACACTAATGTATTCGGGTCTCTCCACGTCTTGTTGTTCCCTTTCATGCCACCGCTCCATATCCTTGCACGTTGTGAGTGCCATGGGAGTGTCTTCCTGGAGCTCAGCTATATTTTCAGTAAAAAGGTGTCTCTCTATTTTGAATTGGTTGTAATCTCCTTCGAACTTGCTTCTGAGATATATTGTGGTCTGAGTGGTGCACTGATAGTATTCAGTCAAGTGACGCAAGTGTTCTAGTTCCTTCAGGCCAGTGGCCAAATCCTTTTCATGTTGTTTGGATCTATCCAGGGTGGCATCTGAGAGCGCCATCCCCACGTCGAGGAGCTCACATGTTCTGTAATTTTTTGTGTTTATTGAGTTTTCCTTTGTAGTGATGAGAATGGATCGATCCAACGTGATCCTCCTTCTCTTTGTGGTTCTCTAGATGATGTATTTCCTCTTTCGATCGTAGGAGATCGCATAAATATCGGCTACCTCTTCCATAGGTTCGGGGATCTGTTGATCACCCCATGTGAGTGTATTTCCCAAATTTCCGGTGGTGTATATTTGTTCGAGGTCAAGTTCTTGAACTTTCTCGTTGTGCTCTAATGCCAAGCCTCCACTTGTCTCTTGTCAGGGATCTGAGTATTGAGAAGAATAGAGGCGTCGATAAAATAATTGATGCTCACTTTTTCATCGGTCGTTGAAACGCTGATTTTATTTTGCGGGGATCCTTCCTTTGGATCATCCGGTTCTGACTTGTTCTTCGGATTGTCTACTCAGGTTTTTGTCGCATCGAGCCTCTTTGTGTCGAGAACATTTTAGGTATCTATTTCATTTCGTGGGATCTCCTGGGTTTGGACCTCGAGAGCAGGAGAAGAAGTCTTGTCAGGTCCCTTTTCTTCTTGGACACGCACAGGGGTCCTGTGAGATGCCTCAAGGATTTCATCATCACTATATATATTTATAAACTCGCTCAAAGGATTAGGCGTGCTTGTTTTTACTGATACTCATTCTGCCTTTGGTTGATTCATCACTCCCACCGGTGATCCAACTGGTGGCCTTGTGTATTCAGGGTTATCTGACTCATTTATGTTATCAAGGTTCGTGAGATCAGGGTCGCTTGACCCCGCCGATATTTCCTCTTGGTTATTGGTCAGAGGCATCGTCCATCTGACAAGGTTCGGGTTATCCTGCATCCGCTTCATTAACAGTTGGGCTTGTTGATACATGAGTCACCCCATCCCCTGTACAAATTGAACCTCGGAGAAATTCCTATCTTGTACCAGGGTTACGTGGGGAATCTCCATTGTTTCGGTGGCTTCTTGAGGAGTTTCCACCGCTTCAATTGATTCAGGTGTTATCCTTTCTTCAATGGCCCTGAGGATTTCTTGAGACAATTGTTCCAAGACTGTTTCTTGATCATCCCAAGTCATGTCCTTAAACCTGGTTGCTTTAGGGTCAGCCATCTTAGCTGCCAACTCATCCCATCTTTGAGCATTTTCGATGAAGATCTCATCGTCAAACCTATCGTGGGCATATATCCATCAATATGAAACATGTTGTGCATGCTTCAGGACGAGGCCCTTGGGGTCATTCTTGTGAAAACGACCATTCTAGAATCATAATTCCAATTGCCTTAACCCTTCTTGGTTGGCCAACGCAGTGTCCTTTACCATGTAGAAACCAATATGGAACCCATATATTATGAAGGCCCCCTTCTTATCCTTTACAAAAGTAGAATTATAACCTTGCAGGATGGTCTGATAATAGATTTCCCCTACCACTAGTTGATCGGGGAGATATATAGGTAACATATGGGGTCTCCGGTGGCACTGAAAACCCTGATGTAAGTATCACGCTCATCTAGATACCAATGGATAACTTTTGATACAACCTTTTTGGCTACATCTGACAGCCTTGTGAACTCTTTCTTGAACAACAAGACATAAATACGTGTGATAAATTGATCGCAGATGAGAGATTAGGATTTCTTGTACCTATTCTCCCACAAGATACTGAAATACACATGGATTGGGAGCTTTGACGTGTGCCAACTCAAGTTCATTCTGGCGAAGGAATTTATGGCACAAATGACATCCAATATACAAGAAGCCATATAGAAGGATGTGGTTTCTCCCTCTTTTGGCGTTTGATCTCGTCGTATGCAAGTGCTTAGTTGTTTGGAGATGATGGCACCCCAGTTAAAACCTATTTTGGAAATGGCCACCGTATAAGCTAGAGGCATCCAAGCCTCTGAAAACCTGGAGCAGTCTTTCTCCCCATGCCATTGGTAGAGGAGAGCCATTAGGTAGATGTAAGGATCCCTCAGGTTGGAAGTTGGGTACCAGTTAGATGTCCGATTGGTGAAATTTTTATCCTCTCTCCACCACGATGCCATCGCCTTGATGGTGTCGTTTTTCTCATAGAAGCTTACAACAAAATCAGTGTTTAGCCGTTCTTCTAGCTCTCTGAGCTTGTAGTAATTTTTCACTTTCACTGGGAGGAAAACCCTGACACACCTGTTGTTGTCTTCATTAATCAAACATCTTTGCATGTCAGTGTGATCGATAAGCCATTTTAGGAGTTCAATGCAGGGGAATACCAAAGTCTTTCTCGCCACCATGTGCAGGTATTCCTTTCGGAAATTTAGGAGGACTTCATCGTCGAGTCTTCTCGTATTAGGATCACTGTGCGAGGTATATTTGGGGAGTTCCTCTCGCTTAATATTCTTGAAATTTTATTCCCAATGCGAGAATATTGTCTTGGTCCCAATGTTTGCCTCTATGTCTCCAAAGGCTGGGGGTTGAATGAAATCTTTCTTGGTGGTGGTTTTGAAGATGGGCATCGGTTTTGGAGCAAATTCCAGTTGTCTCGCCAACGCTAGGGAGGAACCTTCTCCCACCTCTGGTTATTTTATCTTTGGTGCTCTTGGATATTTGCTGGTGGTGGGTTTCTTTGAAGGCATCGTTCCTGCAACCGAAAACGATCTTTAGGCAGGTGTACAAAGTGAAATTGAATAAAATGTATGAAATAAAGCATAAAACATCCATAGACCGATACATACCTGTATTTCTTGCTAAACTATTGTTTTTATACTCACTGGACCTTGGAGGCTATCCCTGGACTACTTGTCTCGCTCCTTTGGATGATCCAGATTCCTTCATGCACATAATAACCTTTTTTTCAATGAATTAAAAGAGTATAACGGGAGAGATCCTACCAGTTGTATCAACCAGTTAATACGAGTAATGGGTGAAATTCAAAAAAATCTACCACCGAATCTCTGCAAATAAATTCTACATGTGTTGATGACGAAGGCGCGAGGGGTAAATGCACTGTATCGACAAGATCAAACGATCCTTTTGATTTGCGCACAAATTAGAAATTAGTGCGAGATTCTAGAATTAATTAACCTTTAAATGCATCGTATCTAGCGTATCTCAGAGTTAAAACGTCCCATCACGTCGTCTTTTTAGTCGGAAGATTGGAAATCAACGATATCCTTGTGCATGTTTCCGTCGGTATCCTCCTGATAAAACGTATGATGCCGATTGATTTCATCGTATGGTATCGACATGGCACTAATGATTCGGGATACAGGGTACTAATGATGGGGAACTTAGCTTATGGGTAACGGTCGGACTCGAGACTTTGTTTAAGTCGAACGCACTAAACTGATCTTAACATTGCGACTATCGATGCTAGGTGAGTATCGAGGATCGACCTTTAGAAATAAAACTAATGTACATTTTCTTCATGGGTTATCATCCTTCGAATCTCCCGTTACTGAAAATGTTTCAGAAGTCGGAAATCGACAATTATTATTTCTTTTTCGTTCAATGCTTATTATTTTAACCTTTCATCGATGCCAAAGGGATTGGTCATCAACGATATTCTTGGTGATTCTTTTCATGAAAGAAATCTCACGTCTGACGACGCCGATGAAGATCGGGAATCGACAACTTTGGTTCTCTCTAGCATTTTCTTTCACGCTTAATCCTTTCTGATGTCAAATTCCTTAAGCACGTCCGAGAAAGCTTTGACTGCCAATTCTCTAATTTAGATATTAGTATTTTATGTTAATGGTTTTCACATGTCCAAGAAAAATTTTAAAGACTTAATGAGAATAAAAAATGGTAAGCAAAGGAAACAATTTTCATTTTAGACAATGCCAAAAGATCAAGTGGTACCCAAAAAGTTAAATTTGACGTAGACTTTTTTGGTTGTGTTGAGTGCTCAACAAATGGAGATTCAGTGGGTGAAATTAGAATCTTTGTTCTTCCTTCATGCTCAGCTGATACAAAATATGGTGGAGAACCTTTCCTAGTTTTAAAGCAGAGCCTCTTTTACCCTTGCATTGGAAATTCTTCGGTTGATGCTTTCAGGTCTGCCCGTGGGGTTTTAACCTTCATTCCTCCTTCATTTCCTGTAACCCTGACTCATGCCCAATTTTTCAAAATTCTAGCAAAGCATTCACTGGAATGAAGCCCTTAGTTACCTCTACTCACTTTCTTTGGTGTTTCTCCACTGCCAGGGAGCATCCATAGCCCCAGCGGAGTCACCCCGACATCACAGACCTTGCTCTGTTGCTAGCGAGCATCCATAGCCCCGACGAAGATATCTGCATACCCTCTCCTATTGTTCACCCTTTTGATAATATCAAATTTATTCGGGCATGATTCCCTGAGCGAGTGGGAGAGGATGACATCTGTTTATTTTGAAAGTGAGATAGTCAAGGTGGATCCTTTGCTAGCTCTGTGTTCGGGGTTCATGTAGTCCTTTCCATATTTCCTTATTTTCCTTAAGGTCTTACCAGGCCACTAAGAAGACACTTCTGACATTTCTCGAAAGTTCATTTTCCCCGGTCAAATAGAGGACCCCTTAAAGCAACCATGAGATCCTTGATGCTTCTTTTGTTGTATGTGAGAAATGAGTTTGGAACAGAGTTCTCTATGTCGCATGACTTAAGGTCAACAATTTTTTTGCTAAACACATCTTTCAAAAGAGCAGAAATCTAGAAAGCAATAGAAAACAAAAAATGTATTTCGCAATCATGAAAACACTAAAACCCAATTTTTATTTTATTTATTATTATTATTATTGAAAATATTGTTTGAGGGCTTGAACATTTAATGGGAGGGTGTTAGGTTCCCCCCTCAGATTCTATAACTGATAAATGCCTGCCCCAATCTTCTTAGCCACCTAGAGGTCCAAGCCACAGATTCTGAAACTTAGAATGATTCCCTTTTGGCTCATTTGCTCTGTCCCATTTTAGGACTAAGTCTCCTACTTCAAAAAAATTCTCTTTAGCCTTATGCTTATAAAACCATCTTTTCACTATCTGTTGGTGAGCTAGAAACTTTGACTTATCATTTTCTCTCTCTTCTTCTAGCATGAGAAGGGTATCAATTCCTTGTTGTATGACTGATGAGGGTTCCTCGTTGGAATCTTGGGCTAGTTGAAGAGATGGAAGATAAAGCCCATTTGGGATAATGGCTTCATGTCTGTAAATAAGAAAGTACGGGGAATTTCCTATAATTTCCTTGGGTGTGACCCTATCATCCCATAGAGCGTTATGAAGTAGATTATGCCAATTCCTTTGGTTATCTGCAACCGTATTTTTTAATATTCTCACTAGGTTCTTATTGGTTGATTCTGCCACCCCGTTTCCCTGTGGATAATAATTTGCAGAGTAACTAATTATGATTCCTTTGTCTAGAGAAAACTCTGTCAATAGAGTGGAAGAAAAATAAGTTGCATTATAAAAAACTAGAACAAAAGGGACACCAAACCTTGTGATCAATTGTTTTTTTATGAATTGGATCACCACCTTCTCGTTTACGTGAGTCATAGGGATGACCTCTGCCCACTTTGTGAAATAATCGGTGGTACTAAGTATATACGTGTGTTGTTTCAAGGAACTGGGTGTGATTTCTCCTATGATATCCAACCCCCATTGCTCAAAAGGCCTAGAGACAATCACTGGTTGGAGTGGGATTTCTTCTCTCTTCTCTCTCCCAGTGCTTATCTGACAAGTTTTACAGTTCCTGGCATAGGTGTGAGCGTCTTTGAATAAGGTGGGCCAATAATAGCCATCTCTCAGTATCTTATGAGTGATGGTGTTTCCTACGAAATGTCCACCGCCAGGGCCATCATGGAGCTCCTTTAGAACTTTGTTTGCATCTTCACATTCGAGACATCTTAAGAGTACCCCATCATAGTTAATCCGAAAGAGTACCGAATTTATGAGGTGATATTGTGCATATTTTAACCTGAGAGCTCTCCTTTCTCTCAGGTTGATATTTTTTGGACAAGTTCCATGGTGTAGGAGATGAGTTAAATTATCATACCAAGACTCTGGCCCTAGGGAAATGTATGAAGCTTCACCACACCACAATTCCATTTCATTCTCCCATCTAAAATCTTCATTTACTTGGTCTTGGGATTCAACTGCGAGTTCGCACAACCCTTGCCCTTTAACTAGTTTGGCAGGTTTTATATCTATATCAAATTCTTGGACCACTGCCATCTAGTTCCCTCTTATTTTCCCCATATCTTGCTGAGTAAACAAGGATCAGACTGCAAGGTGAGGCACAATCACTTTGGTGTGGTTCTTGAGGATGTAAGACCTGAAGTATTTTATTGCCTTGTATACTGCATAGGTCTGTGTATCAACAACAGGATAGTTAAGTTAGGCTCCCTGGAGATTAGTGCTCATGAACGATACCAGAGCCTGATTGTTGTCATCATCCTTCTGAGTCAATACTGCAACTAATGACTGGTCGGAGGCGAAAATATAGAGGAAGACATCCCTATTGAAATCGGGACTTCGTAGCACAGGGGCCTGGGATATAACAGTTTTAATATTGCTGAAAGCATCCTTTCATTCATCATCCCACTTAAATTCAACATTTTTGCGAATCATCTTTTGTAAGATTTTGATAGTTTCCGCGAAATTGAGAGTGAATTTCCTCTTGAAATTGATTTTTCCAAAAAAAGACTGCATAGATTTCTTGTTGTGAGGCAATGGGAGTTGAGCTATGGCCTTAATACTTTCTGGGTACATGTGAATGCCTGCTTGAGATATAATGTGGCCTATCAGCTTACCTTCCTTGACGCCGAAAATAGTTTTCTTGGGATTTAAGGATATACTGTATCTCCTACACCTTTAGAAAATTTGAGTTAAGTGTTGGATGTGCTCTTCTCTATTCTTTGAATACACAGTTACGTCGTCTAGATACACTACCACACACTTGTTAATTAGTCCCCAAAATGATACATACATGGCCCTTTGGAAGGTATCTCCTACGTTGATTAACCCAAATGGCATGTGTTTATAAGCGAAGGTTCCCCACTTAGTTCAGAAGGTAGTTTTTAAATGATCCTCCTCCGAAACCAGGGCTTGGTTGTAACTTGAGAAACCATCTAGTAGAGAGAAAATCTTCGAGCCAGACACAGTCTACAGGAGTTTCTCCATTGGTGGGAATGGGTAATTGTCCTTTTCTGAAGCTCTGTTGAGGTTTCTAAAATATACGCATAAGTGAATTTCTCCTGACTTTTTCCTCACAAGAACCCGATTTGCTACCCATGTGGAATGCCTAACCTGGAAAATGATCTTGGCATCTAAAAGTTTCTTTAATTCCTTATACAAGAGAGGTTCCATGGATGGGTGATACTTTCAGAGCTTCTGTTGGAAAGGTTTCACCTTAGGTTTTAACGATATAGTGTGTTGAATGATATGGGTGTCATAGGTTTTCAGGTCTCAGTAGGACCATGCAAAGACATCTTGTTATTGTCTGAATAGTTTGAGATAAGCCTTTCTTTCCTCTTTGGATATAGTCTTGCCGAGATTCACATTCTTTGGGTTTTTCAGGGTTCCAAGATTTATATTTTCATGCAGGGGACAGGATCTACCAGTCTTTGCATTCTTGGGCCCCTTAAAACGTTCTTTCAGATCAAACAAATTTTCTAGATTAGCTATCCCTTTCGGGATGGTGTGAGATTTCGATGTGTTGATAGGCTGGCCTGTTCTAGGATCAGTTTATGTCAATTTCTCCTGGAATACCTCATTGTCAATGGCCAAATATTTGAAATTGTCTTGGTTAGTCATGAAGTTTATGATCTGTTCATCTCCTTCAAATACTTTCCAATTAGAAATATTGTTACACACTAATGGTTTGTAGAGTAGTTCCATAGTGAATCGGGAGGCTTCATAATATTCCAGAGGTGACAACCTTGAAGCAGATGTGGCCATGGAATTAACAAGGATATTCTTTGCTCTGGGGATCTCGGTGATATTGAAAGCTTCAAAATTCTCCATTAACCTATGCACTTCCTGTTGATAATTCTTTAGGTGCAAGGAATTGCAATGTATAGTATTCCTTGTCTAATGATAATCTCTGAGTCCCCAAAAACTTTCAATTCTTTGAAATTCAAGTCTATGGCTTTCTTTAACCCTTGTACTAGAGCTTCATACTCGGCGATGTTATTGGTGCATTCGAATTCTAGTCTACAAGATAGGAAATGACGTTTACATTTTGGATCAATGAGGATGCACCCTGCCCATGATCCCTCCTACGATTTAGATCCATCAAATTATATGGTCCAAATTTGTGAACGACAATCACCCTTTTGTTTTGTAATCTCTAGTGTAGGGTCTTGACAGAAGAAGGTGTCTTCTGTCGGTATCGACGACTTCTCTTGAAAAATCATTTCAGAGTTTTGAGTGAGAGGGACATCGGATAAGAGAGGAGAAAATTTTCCAAAGTGGGAATCGCAGGAATAATTTCCCAACATGGGGAAATCTGTGGATGAGGGTTCATTCAGGGTCTCTATATCAATGACCGTATGTTTCATGTATCTCTCCCTATCGATTCTGATCATATTCTTGTATCCCTTCAGTGGTAGCCAGAGGTGTGACCAGTTTGTACTAAAGTACTCATTTAACTTCTCAGACCAATCTTGACTTAGTAGTAACCCATAGGCCTCTAGGATGTATACTACAATGATGTCAATCACTTGCACAAAATTAGGACGTGTCACTATTCTGATCATTACATCTCTGAGTTCCCCCATGACTTTGACCTGGTTCATGTCTAGATGTATCACATGTTAATCGCTCTTGAGAGGAACGACATTTAACTTTTTGCAAATAGACAAGGGCATAATGTTGGAAGATGCTCCCGAATCTACCAAACAATTGTGGAGGTTCCTGTTGAAGACTTTAAACGTTAAGAGAAACGATGGGACAAAAGGTTTTCCCTTCTTATCTTTTGAGAAGGTATTCACAATTGGTTTATTTACTAGATTTGTGGAAGTTAGATTTATTTGTTTCTCATTTCTTTCAATGCTTGTAGTAGGAAATATTTTTGTTGAGGGATTCTACATATGTCCATAACCAATATATTAGCCTTCAACTTCTTTAGATATTCAACTACGTTGTACTCCATTTTGGGCGATTCCCGCGTATGGATGTTAATAGGGTTCTTATGGCGAGCAAAAGGTTCTTTCGGGTGATTGGGAGTTGACTTTTCCCGTGATGTTTGAGTGGTCGTAGGATCCTTTGAGAGATGAGGCCCTTTACTTCTAGTCTGCACAACCGAGATCTCCGTGGGTGGTTCTTGAACCTGAAATAAGTTGTCGAAAGGTATAATTAAGTCAGGATCCCATATCATCATGGTTGTATCTTTTGGTGGGTCAATCTCTTCTTGGTCAACAATATTCATAACCGAACTGCTTGGTTGTTCAGTGAGGGAAACCTCATCTAAAAACTAGTTGGCCATCAAATTCATGGCATGCACCCATTGAGGGCAGTCTCTTTCAGAGTGGTTTTCCTAGTGATAAGTACAGAAAGAATCAGATGCGACATTCCCTAGATCAATATTTAAATTATTTGGGGGAGGTTCAATGGATTTGAATAATGAGTTACTTTTAAATAAAGGATTATAGGGCCTTTTTCCTTGGTTTCCTTCCCCTTCATTTCTCTTCATGTCTATGATCTCGTTTGATAATTTATTAACCATGCATTGTAGATATTCTATGTCTCCATTACCCTTGTCGGGAGTCTGGTCCTCTTGTTTCCCTAGCGGTCTGGTCAGAATGAGTCCTTTCTTGGGAGGAGGTTGAGCTTATTTCTTAACTAAAGAGACCTGGCATTATTTACACCCTTTCATATGGAATTCTATCATTTTAGCTTCTTCAAAATTCTCAACTAAGGTTCATTTGGCAACCCTCTTCACAAACATGGAAATAAAAGATGGGAGCGCATTAGCGTATACTTCGATTTGCAAATATTGAGTTGGTTTTTCTTTGGGTTGAATTTTTTTTAAGATGGTCGTGAATCTTTGATTAAAATATTTAACCCTTTCTTTCGAACTCATGGTGGCGGCGAACAACTCAGCCATCAGAGCCCCTATAGTAGTCTCTTCTGCAAATTTGTCTAGAAAATATTTTTGAAACTTCGTCCAGCTAGTTATGGATCCTACAGGTAAGTTGAAATACCATATGGAGGTTGAATTCTCAAAAGTGTAGGGGAATAGCCTGCAAACTACGTCTTCATGTTGGACATTCATAAGCCTAATCGCTAGTATAAATTTCTTGATATGATCTTTAGGCAATCCAGAGGTTTCAGGATAGAACTTAGGAAGCAACTTATTTGCATGTCGGGGAAGGTTATGAACTGATCCCGGGAGGGCCAAAGCGTCTTTGGCCAACCACGGTTGATTGTTCAGACGTGGTTTCCCCCTTTCATAATTATGGTCATTGTTGCCTTCCATATCTTTGGACTTTGAGTTAAACTCCTCCTCTTTTGAAAAATCGTCTAGTTCAGAGACATCATCGACTGGAATTTCAGGTATCAAATCAAGAGGATCTTGGATTTCAGTGATTGAAAAATATATTAAGTCTTCTATCGAGTGCACGGAAACCTCGTCGGTAATACTAACCACTGGTATTCTTTTTTTTTTTCTTCAAGGGAGTATGGGAGCTAAGGACAATGCACCGATCTGTCGGGTGTAGGCTATTGTGATTCTTCTGAATTGATTTACCTTATCGTGAGGAAGAGCGTAAGGTATTTCAGGGTGAAAAGGTTCTTCCTCGGGCTAGTGTGAGTTACTCATTTCAGAAGTACTCAGCATGTGTGGGTTGTCTTGGGAATGACTAACCATGCATGTGGGTTTTTTTGAATCTATAGGTTGTTTGAAATACTATGTAGAATATATATCCACCCATTCATTCTCAGGCCCTCCTTCTAGTGCCAATTGTTTTGATGGGTCCTAAGTCCCTTCATTCAATAAAATGAACCAAACCCGCCACCAAGGCCCAATTAGACTCTGCAGCGTTTAATAGTGGAATGGTTCTCTAGATCTTGCGATCCGGCTAATTTATTGATGGACTTTATGTTTTCTTGTGAAGGCTCTTCCTTCAGTTTGGACTATCTCTTTTTTGTATTTTCTCTTGGGTGGGACTGATATGAGATGTAAGCAGGTATAAAACAACTTAGAAAGAAAATAGAATTAAGCTTAACTACTGGGAAGAGGATGAACTTGGGATAACCCGCTGCTCAAGCATGCAGACAACAATTTTACACCACATGCCTAGTACTAATACATTAACCATGTGAGCATCCAATTATTGTATGAGAAACTAGTTACCAGAAAGAAAACACTTATGCGATAAGATAATGGAAAGAAAAATAATTCACCTACTTAATCATCCATCACATAATAACACCATGATTCATCTTCATCATTAAATTAAAGAACAACAAAATATTGCACTAGATAACTTGACAATAGATTAAATAGCTCTTACTCATTACAACATCATTCATGAAACGAGATAGAAAATAGTTCTTCTCCTCATCCAATCACATGCATTCGCTGAAAATAACTTTGTCTTTGGTCCAGAAGGACTTCTCAATTCAAAGGGAGCTTCAAAATAATTCTTAACAACCAGAAAGAAAGAGTTCTTGCAACAACCATCGACCCTAAACTAATTGGCCGATGTTCTTATTTATAACATAAAATTCAATTGAAAATAATGGCTAAGTGTAGTTTGAACAAAACAAAATTCACCATGTGGCATCCTCTTCTAACAGTTTCTTTAACAATCAACTCGATATATCACTTGAAAGGGTGAATTTCCTCATTCTCTAACCAACTGATAAATTTCTCCTTGCAAGTTTGGGCCCATGGAAATTTGTGTTTCTCCATCAGAGCCGCATAAATTCCTCTGATCTCCAGCGCATGCACTTGGTACTTCACTAGACTGGTATTTAACTGTTGTAGCACAATCCGATCTCTAATTGAATGTTCCATAAATATTTTCACTTGTCCTGGAATTGTGTCAGCCACCTTCACCAGCTCTTCGACCCACAATAAATCTTGCTTGGTATGTGATTCGACTATGTCACACAAGTCGACGAAGTTGTCGGGGGTTCCGAATTCGAGGAGTCCGATATCATATATTGCTTTGTTGATTTTTTCCCAATGTTTCTCTCATTTTTCCCACTGCTCTTGAATTTCTTGGTGTGGTTCCTGAGACATATTAGCCTAATACCCGACTGATCGCTTCATGCGGTCAAGATTGCTCTTTCCCAGCATTCAGATGTTGTTCTCTTCTTTACTTCGTCCCTGTCGAATTGCACCAATGTATTAGAGTCTCTCCATGGCTTGTTACACCTTTTCATGCCACCACTCCATATCCTTTCACGTTGCGAGTGCCATGAGAGTGTCTTCCTAGAGCTCAGCTGTCTTTTCAGTAAAAAGGTGAATCTCTGTTTTGAATTGGTTGTAAGCTCTTTCGAACTCGCTTCTCAGGTATACTGTGGTTTGAGTGGCGCACTGATAGTATTCATCCAGGTGGCACAAGTGTTATAGTTCCTTCAGGGAAGCGGCCAACTCCTTTTCATCTCATTTGGCTCTGTCCAGGGTGGCATCTGAGAGCGCCATCCCCACGCCAAGGATCTTAGATGTTCTGGCATTTTCTCTATTTATAAAGTTTTCCTTTGTAGTGATGAGAATGGAGTGATCCAACATGATCCTCCTTATATTTGTGGTTCTCTGGACGATGGGATTACTCTTTCTATCATAGGAGATCGCATAAATATCGGTTGCCCCGTCCACAGGTTCGGGGATCTGCTGATCACCCAATGTGAGTGTATTTCCCAAATTTCTGGTGGTGTATATTTGTTCGAGGTCAGGTTCTTGAACTTTCTCGTTGTGCTCTGAAGGCCCGACCACCGCCTATCTCTTTTCGGGGATCTGAGTATCGAGAAAAATAGAGGCGTCAAGAAAAGAATTGATACTTACCTGTTCACCGACCATCAAAACACCGATTTCCTTTTGCGGGGATCCTTCCTTTGGCTCATCCAGTTCTTACTTGTCCTTCAGATTGTCTACTCGGGTTTCCGTCGCATCGATCCTCTTTGTGTCAGGAAACTTTTCGGTCTCTATTTCCTTTCGTGGGATCTCTTGGGTTTGGACCTTGAGAGCAGAAGAAGAAGTCTTCTCAGATCCTTTTTCTTCTTGGACACTCACAGGGGTTCCGCGAGGTGCCTCCAGGTTTTCATCATCACTATATATATTTATAAACTCACTCAAAGGATTAGGCGTGCTTGTTTCTACTGATACTTGACCTGCCTCTGGTTGAGTTGTCACTCCCACCGGTGATCTAGCCGGTGGCCTTATGGATTCAGGGTTATCTGAGCCATTGATGTTATCAAGGTTCATGAAATCAGGGTCGCTTGACCCCACCAGTCTTTCCTCTGGGTTATTAGTCAGAGGCCTCATCCATCTGACGAAGTCTGGGTTATCCTACATCCGCTTCATTAATAGCTAGGCCTGTTGATACATGAGTTCCCCCATCCCCTGTACAACTTGAACCTTGAATAAATTCCTATCTTGTACCAGGGTTACCTGGGGAATATTCATTGTTTCAGTGGCTTCTTGAGGAGTTTCCACTGCTTCGACGGATTCATGTGTTATCCTTTCTTTACTAGCCCTGAGGATTTCTTGAGCCGATTGTTCCAAGACTGTTGCTTGCTCATCCCAAATCATGGCCTTAAACTTGGTTTCTTTAAGTTCAATCATCCTAGCCGCCACCTCATCCCAACTTTGAGCATTTTCAGTGAAGATCTCATCCTCAAACCTTTCATGGGCATATATCTGGCAAGATGATACCTGTTGTGCATGCTTCATGATCGGGCCCTTGGGGTCGTGCTTGCGAAAATGACCAGTCTGGAATCATAAATCCAATTGGCTTAACCATTCTTTCTTGGCCTACGTGGTGTCCTTTACCATGTAGAAACCAATATGGAACCCATAGGGTATGAAGGCCCCCTTCTTATCCTTTACCAAAGTAGCATTATAACCTTGCAGGATGGTCTGATAACATATTTCCCCTACCACTAGTCGATCGGGGACATATACAGGTAATATATGGGGTGCTCTGGTGGTGTCGAAAACCGTGATGTAAGTATCGCGCTCATCCATATACCAATGGCCAACTTTCGTTACAACCTTTTTGGCTACATTCGATATCCTTGGGCACTCTTTCATGAACAACCAGAAATAAATACGCGCGATAAAATGATCGTAGATGAGAGAGTAGGATTTCTTGTACCTGTTCTCCCACAAGATGCCAAAATACACATGGACCGGGAGCTCTGATGTGTGCCAACTCAAGTTCATTCTGTTGAAGGCATTTCTGGCACAAATGATGTCCAATAGATACGAAGCCATATAAAAGGATGGGGTTTCTCCCTCTTTCGACATTTGAGCCTATCGTATGCAAGTGATTAGCGGTTTGGAGATGATGGCACCCTAGTTAAAACGTATTCTGGAAATGGACATCGTATAAGCTAGAGGCATCCAAGCCTCTCAAAACCTAGAGAATTCTTTCTTCCCATGCAATCGGCAGAGGAGAGCCATTAGTTAGATGTATGGATCCCTCAGGTTCGAAGTTGGGTACCAATCAGAGGTCTGATTGGTGAAATTTTTATCCTCTCTCCACCACGACGCCATCACCTTTCTAGTGTCATTTTTCTCATAGAATCTTACAACAAAATTGGTGTTTAGCCGTTCTTCCAGCTCTCTAAGCTTGTAGTAATTCTGCACTTCCACTGGGAGGAAAACCCCGACACACCTTCCATTATCGTCTTTAATAAAAAATATTTGTGTGTCAGTGTGATCGATAATCCATTTTAGGAGTTCAATGTAGGGGAATACCAGATTCCTGCTCGCCACCATGTGAAGGTACGCCTTTTGGACATTTAGGAGGACTTCATTGTCGAGTCTTCTCATATCAGGATCATTGTGTGGGGTATATTTGGGGAGTTCCTCCCACTTAATATTCTTGAAAAGTTCTTCCCAATGCGGGAATACTATATTGGTCCCAATGTTCGCCTCTGTGTCTCCAAAGGCTAAGGGTTGAATGAAATATTTCTTGGTGGTGTTTTTTATGATGGGCACTGGTTTTGGAGTGAATTCCAATTGTCTCACTGCCACTGGGGAGGAAACTTATCCCACCTCTGGTTCTTGTAACTTTGGTGCTCTTGGAGATTTCTTGGTGGTGGATTTCTTTGGAGGCATCATTCCTGCAACCGAAAATGATCTTTAGGTAGGTGTATTGAGTGACATTGGATAAAACATATGAAATGAAGCGTAAAACATCCATAGAACAGTACATAACTGTAACGCTTTATAAATGATTGATTTTATACTCACTAGACCTTGGAATCTATCCTCAGACTTCTCATCTCTCTCCTCTAGATGATCTGGATTCCCTCGCGCACATAATAACCTTTTTTTCAATGACTTAAAAGAGTATAACGGGAGAGATCCTACCAGTCGTATCAACCAGTTAATACGAGTAATGGGTGAAATTCAAAACAATCTACCACTGAATATCTACAAATAAATTCTACGTGGGTTGATGGCGGAGGCATGGGAGGGAAATGCACTGTATCATCAAGTTAAAATGGTCCTTTTGATTCACACATGAATTAGCAACTAGTTCGAGATTCTCGAATTAATTAAGCTTTAAATGCGTCGTATCTAGCGTATCTCAGAGCTAAAACATCCCATCACGTTGTCTTATTAGTGGGAATATCGGGAATCGATGATATACTTATGCATGTTTCTGTCGGTATCCTCCTGAGAAAACTTTTGACACCAATTGATTTCATCGTACGGTATCAACGTGGAACCACTGACTCGAGATATAGGGTACTAATGACAGAGAACTTAATTTACGGGTAACGGTCGGACTGGGGACTTTGTTTTAGTCAAACGCACTAAACTAAGCTTAACATTGCGACTATCGATGCCGGGTGAGTATCAGGGACCGGCCTTCGGAAATAAAAATAACACGAAGTTTCTTCATGGGTTATCGTCCTTCGAACCTCTCGATACCGAAAACGTTTTGGAAGTCGACGATCGACAATTATTATTTCATTTTTGTTCAACGCTTATAATTTTAACCTTTCACCGATGCCGAAGGGATCGATCATCGGGGATATTCTCGGTGAGGCTTGTCGCGAAATTAATCTTGCATCTATCGACACTGACGAAGATCGGGACTCGAAAAATTTGGTTCTCTCTAGTCTTTTCTTTCACGCTTAATCCTTTCCGATGTCGAATTCCTTAAGAACGTCGAAGAAATATTTGAATGTCAATTCTCTAATTTAGATATTAGTCTTTTAAGTTAATGGTTTTCACATGTCCAAGAAAGATTTTAAAGACTTAATGAGAATAAAAAATGGTAAGCAAAGGACACATTTTTCATTTTAGACAATGCCAAAATATCAAGTGGTAATCAAAAAGTGAAATTTGACGTAGACTTTTTAGGGTGTGTTGAGTGTTGAACATCTCCAAATTAACCGACGATAGGCCCAGAAGCCTTCACGACTGGTGAAGCTCTTGATATTCCACTTTGTGAGAAAATCAAAGACACACTAGGGATTTTACTAACATTGAAAACCAACACGCACTAGAAAGAGTTCCTATGAGATAAAGTAATCAAACCACTAGCTAGTTGGAAGAACAGTTACAGCAACCAACACTAGAGCAACTTACCGGTGAAAGTGAAACTAGAATATGGAAGCACCCTCTGGGTATACTTTGCAAATCATGGCCCAATGTCTTCTCCAGGTACCGCAGTATACCCCCGCAATCACCTGTGTAAGTCACTAGAATAAAGGAAACAAGGTTGTCAGCGCGCGAACAATCACCAAGTGGGTACAGTTGACAGTCGGGTGGACCGCAATGAGCAGCGTATCAAGATCGAAACCTATCGAGGGTATCTAAAGAAAGTGTTCTGGAAGATGAATAAGGACCTCAAATAGATTCGAGACCCACAAAGTTTTGTGGAAAATGCGATAAACAGAATCCCAAGACAAGTCCTCTATATGTGTTCCCCACTACGCTTGGTCCGACTTTGGAGGGGTTATCTCCGCTACCTTTCAACACACGACCCCATGTTTATCCCCTGTGTTAGAGGGGGGTCCCAGATAACTTTCACATTTAGTGGGTTTTTCACACTCCCTAGCTCAGACGCGTATGCTTGTTTTATAGCCTTGAAGAGTTTCCTCTCGAACCTAAATCAAGACTCTAGCCTAGACTAGTTGATGGACCCTACAAACATAAAGTCTAATAAATTTTAATTAAGCGTTAATTTTAAGTGGTTTTCCTTAAGTCAAGGAAATGAAAATGAAACTAGTGGTGTATTTTAAGAGATGAAAGAGAAGAGCATTAAATGAAACTGAAAGCAAACTACTTCTTTTTTATAAATAAAGATTTGCAAATTTAAACTCTTTAACCAACTTTTCTTAACTACTTTTTCCAAGATCTTTTAAAAGAAAAACCCAAAACAAGATTTTGCTCGACTATGAGCTACTTAGTGTTCTAAGTATTTAGTAAAGAACTTAAGAAAAACACTCTTCTTACTGACAAGTAAAAACAACTAACCTAACTACTTACCAAACAAAGAAATTAAATCTTTATTTTATTTTACTTTATGCTTCAAAATAAGAAACTTGAAAATGAATTCTTTTTCTTTCTCTTTAAATAAAACAAAAGGGAAAAAGTGAAGACAATACAAGACCAAGAACTGACTTCTGGTCTATTGCAGATCACAGGGAGACACTGATGATACTAAACAGACTGATTAGAAAAGATTCACAACCTCGTCTTAAAACCTTACTAAGAAAACATAAGAAATCTTTTTAAAGAAATAAGCTAACTGATGTAAAACCCAGACTAAAGATTGTAAAAACAGAGACCAAGACTAGATCAAGAAAACCCCTGAGAAATATGACATCAATCAAGGAAGAGGTTGACTGTCTCTTCTTGAAAAAGACTTTCTTGACACAGACACAATATTGACACTTAACAAGCATGCGTATGTACGTGGGCTGTCTAAAGGTAGGGCGTATATGTACTTGTGTAGACCCACTACAGGCCGCGTACACCTTTGTAACTTCTCAAAAATAAAACTAATAGTCAGGCTGACAAGGCAGGGAGTACAAGTATGGAAGATAAGAATCCCTTAAAGACTCATAAACTTACAAAAAACTCAGAAAAGGTAGTAAAACCAATTAAAACACCCAAAACGATATCCCCTAAAAACCCTAGAGGCTTCCTCTCACACTTCTCTTTAAGGAAATGGCATAAGCTTATGAATGAGGAAAAAGGCAAGAATAGGGAATTCTAGCTTAAAACTCACAATGTGGCTGCAAATTCTTGGGGCAAGGGGGGAAAGTGAAATGAGAAAAATTTCACTATTCTTATGCTTAGCTTTGGAATGAGACCCCAACACCTCCTTTTATATGGGAAAAGGATGGTTATTCGGTTGGGTGATGGGCTATAGGCAGTGGATTCGTTGGGAAACCACTCAATAGCCCATAATCTCAATGAATTCCTTGCAACTTTTTTAATTTTTCAACTTTTGTGGGCATACGCGGGCTGTAATGGTGCAACTAGCGTATGTATGCGAGTTGTAGTGGTGCAACAAGTGTGTGTACGCGAGAAGTAGTGTTTTTGGGCATGTACATCTTAAAAAATATGGTTTTTAAGAAGAGTTGCTTAGTGATGGCTTGACAAAAAAAGAAAGTAAGATGGCTTGATGCCAGGTATGCATGTATGGTGCAATTTAGGGTTACAACACCCCCCTTGTCTACATTCTAAGTGCATTATACCCCTTGATATTAACCAAATCCTTCCTCCAGGAGGCTCAGAATGGCTGGGAACATCAACATGCACACATGAAACTATGCCCAAGGTCGATGAACTCATACTTCGTTTATTTTAAATTGAGCCATCACAAAGCTTGAGCATTTACGTGTACAAGCCAGAAAATTACTTACTTTCTCAAATAAACAATCAAGCATAATTAAAGGGGCACAATATAACCATTAAAAAAACATGCACATCCCTGAAACATTCATACAATATCCAACCTTATTTCACAATTACAGTTCAATTTACACAGAGTATGAGAATACTTATCTTTTACAGGTTGCAACCAACTCACTGATTGTGGGTGTGCTCCTTTCCACCCAACCATAGGCTCAGAAGCATTCAATCTTAGTGCTATGGCCACCCCCATACCAAGCCATGATATCACCAGGGAACTCTCGTAGTTTCTCAGTGATTCTTTCTCGGTTTCAACTTCTTCTCGGGTTCTGTTCTCTGCAAACTTTCAGATATCTCTTTCTCTGTCATGGCCTTGGCGAGGTTTATCATATGCTCACCCAACATCAAGCTCATGACCTTCTATTCATCGTTCACTGGAGAGCTTCGTGTGTTCTCCTATTTGTCTATCTATATTTTTCCTTGCCTCTATTTCCTGTATATCTTTTCCCAAGATGGTTCTCGACCTATCTTGTTCCTTCTATCAGAAGGGAACTCGGGTCAGCTTGGTCTACTAGACCCTACGATACTTCGAGCTGAAGTTCTTCAGTCAGACCATGCTTCCATTCATGGGGGTGGTTGATTTCTCAACCACCAGTCCTTTTTCATTAACTGATTTCTCTCCTTGGGATCCGGAGAGGCTCATTATCTCAACAAAGGGAGTTTGGGTCATTTGAACTAATGAACCCTCTCTACAATATCCTCACTCTTTCTTCTAGTGATATCATGGCTAGTACTTCAAGGCTTCATCCCCACATTCAGTCATTGGCAGTTTAAAACTTAATACATTTACATTGTTCCCATGCCATTGCATGGTAATTATAATTAACGATTAATTACAAGTTGGGGGAAATAGGGGTCTTACAATTTGTTAAATGATATTGTGTTGTCTTCAACAATGATTATTAGAGTGTTCAAAAACTCTAATAATTCTTGAACTCGATCCATTTGAAACATTAAATGTGGCCTCCTTGTCCAGGTATGTCAGATTACAATTGACTCAACAACAAAGAAGTCTTCTTGCAACTCTTCCCTTTATACAATTCATTCACTCAACTATTTCAATGTAGACTAAAAAATGGGTGTTGGGTTCAGTTGAGAATGCACCAAATAAGAACAATTAAACTTAATTTAAGAAATACAAGTAAACTTACAAAAAAGAATATTTGCAGGTTACGATTGATCTTCAAATTTGAATTCTTGGCAATTCTTTGAGTTCATAACATTGTCCTTTGATTATTAGCTTGATTTGTTTGTTTCTAATGTGTTTTAAAATATGATTTCTTGAATATAATATGCAACTTCTTGATTACATGTGCTTGATTGGAATTAATTTATGCTAAATTTTATTAACTTGGTTTCTACTCCATGTGTGTAGTGTTTTAAATGAAAAATTGTTATTGTAGTTTAAATGTCACAACTAGACATAAAACATCAATGAATGAATGAAAGATTCCACCATCCATGAGCACAATCATCCTTAAACTCCCTTATTCTGATTTCAAGATAGGTTTAGGACATGGACCAAAATAAATAAAATATTATCATTATTGTTACAAATTGCTCTTTAGCAATAAAGAGCATAACAATATTTGCCAATGAGAATGCCACCTTTGTCTTCAATATTATTCCACACTCAAGATACCTTCATTTTTTACTGTAAACATCCAAATATTTTCCTCAAAAGAAAGAAACCTTGCAATAATGCGATGAAAGGTACAATGTCACATCATGTCTTCAAAATATTTGTTGCAGTTTATAACACTCCACTCACATTTGATTATTTCTTCATACTTTTTCATATGGAGAGAAATTGTTGAATATAAAGAAATGACTTAGTACTTTCCTATGTGGGATTTGTAAATGGAAAACAAAACATGTTAGCTCTATCTTTTGTGGGTTGATCATTGTTCTTTTAAGATATGCACAGAAGTTGTGTTCTCTTAGTCTCTATTTCTTAACATTAGATGCAAAACCCAAAACCAAAGTTATTGGAGTTCTTTCATCACCAAATTTAGTTGTAAAAGTAGTTTCAAAATCATTCCAACTAGTGAAAGAACCAAATTCTAAGTTAAATTATCATGTATAAGTTGTATATTCAAATGTAAATGGAAACATATGACAAACCACATCATCGTGTTGTATTTTCAATAATAAAAAAATTAGGATGAATTTTTTAGTGTGGTCTTGGCATGGTCCTTATTTATATGGATTAAACTTAGGTAGTGGACAATCCACAATCTTCGGGAATTCATGGGCTTGACTGGGTATGTCCAATGCATGTTGGGCTAACCAAGATCAAGGATTTTTTTAATGGTGTGTCCAATCAAATAAAATAGGTTACATATGTGATATTTTTCTTTGGTTTTATTTATGATTCTTTGATCCCTATTATGTCTCTATGAATTGTGCACAATCACTAAAGAACTAATTCGATGAGTGTAACATTGGGTAAGATGATAGAATGCTTGATATTCTTGGGCTGGGATAACAAAATGATCTTAATTTTTTAGGGTGGAGGAAAATTGGATTATGATTCATACATTGTGTAGGTATTTCATGTCAAACTATACCTCTATATATTGAGAGTTTGGTTATGGACATGGAGTATGTTCACAATCTTGAAAATCTTTGTATGTTGGTTGGTTGTGGTAAATTTTGGTTATTTATGTTCACATATAATCGAGGGGGAAAATTGATTTTATTTTTATCCATACAAGGGAATCACACCCTCCTTCTAGTATAAAAAATGTTGACACAGGAAAATTCCCTTTATCAAATTCATAGCTTCACCTAGGAAAAGGGCCTTATTATACCCTTTCTCTACTAAAAAGGGTGAACCCATTGATTTATGGCATGACTGATATTGCATGTTTTCCTTATGAATTAAGTGAAATATGGTTTCTTTAAATGAATGTACAAAATGTAATGGTTATAACAACTAGCATAATCTACTCCATCATAGCTAAGAAGTAATATAGAAATGGAATACATGAAACCAAAGAACGAATATACAAGAAACAAACAAACAAATAGTTCATTATATTACAATCTACATGGATTTACATATAGCTTATAGAAATCGAATATATCATATAGAATGGAGTTACATGTTAGTTTTATTAGCACAACATAAGATGAAGTAAGTAAATACATGCATGAGAATAGTCTACAACAACAATATTCAACATTACACATTTATAGAGAACCATGAACATCAAGAATAGTCCACACCACTCACAATAACACTATAACTATCAAGAAGAAATGGCCAATAATGGATTCTTAATGAACCATAAATATAGCTTACAATGTCGAACAAAAAGCCTTCTATTTTTTACACTCACAGTTTTTATACAAAAATTTAGAGTAGGGGGAGACAAATCATTTGAGCTTCACGACTCTTTGTATTCTATACCTAGTTAGTAGGTAGTCATTGACCTATATTTTCCCTATATTATATATAATCCTTCCAATCATAATTTGTTGTAATTATTTCAAAAGAACATGAAAAATAATGTTTCTCAAAAGGGGCTTGAATAATAGCTGTCATTTGTCAATTTCACTTGACCTTTTTTCAACTTGGACAAGAAAATATTCATCATGTATTTTTCTTTGGTAGGGGATTTTATGTATTCTTTCGCTACCATATTCTTGATCCATGGGATCTACTCTATGGGGCCTCTTCTCTAGCTTTGATTCACACTCAATATCCCCATTAATTCACTTTGGGGTAGGAAAACATTATTTACTCTGAAGGCTAGTAGCTTACACTCTCATCATATATTCATTTAATACATGAGCTATGCCCCTCTCGTAGTCTATCTCCATATTGATTCTACTCATTTCTCTTTTTTTTCCAACTAGGGAATTTTTTGTGGGTGCTTCCTTGAAGTATCATTGCCACTCTTACAAATGGTCCATGCACCATTCTACTCTTCTTCTCTT
>ML797870.1:0-20966 GCA_009831015.1 Picea engelmannii
TTGAGTATGTCCATGTTGGTGTTGTTTTTGTGTTATTATTTCCTATTCCATTGACTCACCACCAAACTATACCTCATGGCCAGAAACACAAGGGGCATTCTTTTTCACAATTGAAGATAAACGACCAGTGTATATGCTATCCGATTAGCCAAAGTTTCCCAGACCGTCACTGAGATGACATGCAACTATCTCTAGATAGAAGTTATGGTTTCTTGGTTTATAATGAGTTAAGTGGAAGGATGAAAATGTCCAGATCAAATAAGTTGCTTTGCCCTGCTTTCCCAACAATGAAGTTCTTGTTTATCAGTACCTGTTCAGTACCTAGATATAGCAGCATGGAATCATGGGCAGACAACCAGAAATTAGCAGTTCACGGCTTGGCAGTAGTAGTGTTTGATTATATAACGTAGTTATAAGTGCATTTCATTGTAGGTGAGGGTAAGGAATGTGGCATGTATTGTGCCACACAAAATCTTTGATTCCAATGAATCACAGAGTATTCAGAACCTACAATTGTTGATTGTTGTTGCTGACGAAGGAGATACAATTATTGTAAAATAAAGGATACCATCATTATTTTTTAAGTTTTTGTTAATGCGTTTATATCACATTCAGTGTTGTAATTTCAGATATTCGCTGATGGCTTTGTCTAAACGTCTTAAGTCTTGGTATTTTTTTATGGTATCAGGTGATATACATGTTTTTTATGATTTTTTATGGAATCAGGTGATATAAATCTGAGCAAAATCTTATTTTTATGTTGTTTAAATTGTATTTTTGAAAATAGATTCAACTTATTTAAAAATCTTAAGTCAAATTATATAAATTTAACCATTCAAATCTACAAAACCTTCAATTGGTTACAAAATTTTAAGTAAAATTATAAAAAAAAATTATGATTTTTTATAGAATAAGGTAATATAAATATGAGCAAAATCTTATTTAAATTGTATTTCTGAAAATAGATTTAACGTGTTTAAAAATCTTAATTAAGTCAAATTATATTTTAACCATTCAAATTTACAAAACCATTCAAATTTACAAAACCTACAATTTTCAAGTAAAATTAAATAAAAAATATGAACAGAAAACAACGGACGAAAATGCCTTCATTAATAATGAAACGTGAATATATGCATATTCAGATTGACGACAGTCAAAACAGTAAGAGATTTTAAATCTCTAATTCTATTCAGCATAAGATATGAGCTGAGATTATATGCATATTCAGATTGACGACAGAAAAAGGCAAAACTGATATGGCGCCGCCCAGACTTGAACTGGAGACCTTCTTATTAATGAAATGAGAATATATGCATATTCAGATTGACGACAATCAAAACAGTAAGAGATTTTAAATCTCTAATTCAATTCAGCATATGAACTGAGATTATATGCATATTCAGATTGACGACAGAGAAAGGCAAAACCGATATGGCGCCGCCCAGACTTGAACTGGAGACCTTCAGTGTGTTAGACTGACGTGATAACCAACTACACCACGGCACCGACATTTCATGCGAGCTACCAACATGTTCTGGTCGCAAATTTAAATCCCTGGCCGAAAACGTGACCTACCCAAATATAAAAAATTGACAGAACCCTTCGACGAAAGGAAAACATTGTAATGGCCCATGGAGCTCTCAAACGGCGCCCTTTGAGTTATTGGCATGATCATGTAACCAACAAAGCTAATAGGCTAACTCCTTAAAGAAAAATGGCTCTCTTTTTCTTCTGTTATTTTATTTAATTGCTAATTACTGTTTATTGTTTGTACAGCACTGTGGAGATTAGGTATATACGGTGGGTTTGTTGAACGGAAAATGAAGTGAAGAAAGTAATTCCTTGCCCTTATTATTATAAACTGATTTCATTCTTTTTTTTATTATTATTCGAGCTTACTTATTCTATGCATTAATGTAAAAGTTTAAAAACCAAAAAAAAAATTAGATGTGTAATTTTTCCAGTGTTTTTAGAGTTGTACATTAGAAAAAAAAATTGACTAATTCGGATTTAATGTAAAATTTTAAAAACAAAGAAAAATATATAAATATTTGGTTTAGGTTTAATTAAAAATATTATGATACTTAAGAAAAGTTGTAAGTGATAAGATATTGGAAAATAAAGCTAACAGAGGAAGGGAGCAATGATTACAATGTAGATTTTTTCAAATGATATGCATGGTACGCAAAGGGGGAGGGAGTGGAGTTCCCTCCTGCAGGCAAGTAATGGTGGACAGAGATAAGGGCCCACGCAGAGGAGGTATTAAGATCCTACAATCGGGTGCTTCAAGGTCAACGTCAAGTCTACACGGAGAGGACAGGCAAGAGAAAAAAGGTTAGACTGGAGAAGAGGACAATGTGAATCAAGGCAAGGTGATAGACCCATCACAACCAATGGGGATGGGAGGGAACAACGCATGTAAGCCAAAAATGACAACGATCCCAAAAGTGATTATAGAAGACCTGCAGACACAAGAATATAGAGATCAAATGAGGACGCATGCCTTGATCTGCAAGTTTATGGGCATGTGGCCAATAGAAAGAGTCTTAAGAAGTTGGATCAAATTCCATTGAAAGCCATGTGGAGAGGTGGACCTACACCTAGGATCCAAAGGTTTTTTTACCATTGTCTTTATGAATTTAGAGGACAGAGACAAGGTATTTGAATGTGGTCCCTACTTTCATGCTTCAACTTACCATGACCATAGTTGCCCAAACCTATCTGAGACTTGTTATTTACAGAATCAACTTGGGTCAAACCCCTAACCTTCTTGATTTTTTGGCACTATTCATACAACAAATTTCCTTGGGGTACCATGATTATCTATCTTTAAGTTTTGTAATAGAGGGTTGTTTTGAGCCTAAAAACCCAGAGCATTGTTATACCAATTATGCAGCACGTGAATGAATGTAGTATGATAGTATGGTATGACTCAAATACCCCAACAACTAATTCAATGATATCTTACATCTAGAGGTCACTATGTTCCCTAAAAACCCAGAGCATTGTTATACCAATTATGCAAAACATGAACAAATGTAATATGATAGTTTGGTATGACTCAAATACCCCAATAACTAATTCAATGATATTTTACATCTCGAGGTCACTATGTTGCCTATTATACTCTTCTATTCCTATTTGTGAAAGGACCCATCTTATATTCTTAAATTGTTTTATCTTTGGAAATCCTAATTTATAGGTACACACTTGGGATAGCTACCAATATCCTTTCACCTCTCTCAAGCCCCTAGGGTTGCTACACATGTCATCTCAAACACCTCTAGAAGGATTGTTTTGGACAACTTGGCTTCAATATTGCAAGTTTGTTTGATCCATCATAAGGCATCCTCATCAGCATAGTTCCACTCATACCTTGGAAGCTCCAACCTTAACACCTCAAGGGAGGTCCCATCATAAATAGGGCAAGTGAGGTATCATCCCTTGTGAGGGCACTAGGTTGATTGATTTTGCATATTCCATTGATAATTTTAAGGATGGAAATTTATTTTAAAATGTAGAAAATTGTGTGAATCTTACTAGTCCCTAATATGCAAATTATAAAATGTTTGGTCATATTTTTTTTTTTAAATATTCAAATTTCTAAGGATTTTATATGGTTTGTATAAAATTTTAGTGAATTTTAAGGTAAAATAATTTTATCCTATAAAATTTGAGCAAATTATTTTTAGAAAAAATGGAAATTGGTCAATTTTTTTTGGGAAAAAAACATGGTAGATTAGCCAATAAACACTATATAGCTCCTAAAATTTTCTCATATAAACAAATTATTTATTTATTTTTCAATACAAAATTGTTTCAAAAAATTAAATTATATATACCAACCACTTACAATATATTTAAAATTTTAAAAATATTTAAATTATATACTGCAAATTTAAAATAAGTTGGACTGGAACATTTTCCAAATAAACTTTCAACTATCTAAAGTTTTAGATATCTTTAAATTATAGATGTAAACAAAATATCTTACCGTTTTAAATTTTTTTAAAATAAGTTGTAGTGGAACATTTTCTAAATAAACTTTCCACTATTGGTGAAAATGTAGACGACTTTAATTTTTTTGAGGGTGAATATAACGATCTTCATCATTTTTTAATTATTAAAATTTCACTTTTGTTGAGAGTAAAATTTTATGATTAAAGTTTTAATTAAATAAAATTATACTTCTTATTAGTCCATGTCGAAGGCCTAGAGGGACTATAGTGATTGATAAATCGTTGACTTCATATTAGTTTTTTGTTTGACCACAAATATTTGCATAATATTTATTGTTGGAATTAGGGAACTAAAAACATTGATTTTTATATAATAATAAAAAATCATATATGTTGTGATGGATATCAGATTGGAGGTCTTATTGTCGGCTTCTCTATTCCCAATGTTTGATATGTTAGCATATCTAACGTTTTTTTTATCATATACGGTATTTATGAGTTGTTGTTTTTTTCTTGAAATGTTTGGATATCCAAAGTTTTGAAGATAGATAGTCAATTTTTTATAAGTTGACTTCATATTAGTTTGTCCTTTGAATAAATATTTTTTATTTTATTTTACATAGGCTCTATTGTTCGAACTATTGTTACTAATATTTTTTTATTATTGTTATAAAATAATAAAATAAATGTTTTTTTGCACATAAGAGATCTGCCACACTTCGTTCTTTCTTAAATGTTTAGAGAGCAGTTCTGACAGACTTAAATGCAGACTTAAATGTTTACTTAACAAGCCTATTACAATACATTTTCTTGTGTTATTTTTATATGCAATGTTCTCTATAGTCAATGTCAACAATATTGTTCTTCAGCGGAACTGTTGGTTCATTGGTTCATGCTTGCATCTTGCATGTTCATTGATTTCTTATTTGCCTGTTGTTGTTGTTCTTGTTTGTCTGTTGGTCTTGTTGTAGTTGGCATGCTTGGGGTTATGCAACCACGATTGGAACTGCCCTTCTGTCGTTCCCCATTAATGAGCAGGTTTGGGTGTTGTGTTTAGCTTCGCTTACTATTTGCAGTTTGCAGGTGGGAAATTTGACTACTGGGGATGCCTGAGTCGAAATCATCTTGGAGAACATCTTTGTATGTGAGGAGAAAATACGATTTCTTTTTGTGATGTGTCACTGTGGCTGTGATGGAGGTAGGTTATGTGTCGAACATTGGCCTTCTGTCGTTCTCCGTTGACGGGCAGGTTTAGGTGTCGTGATTAGCTTCACTTGCTATCTGTAGTTTGCAGGTGGGAAATTTGACTGTTGGGGATGCCTAGGTCAAAATCCTCTTGCAGAACATCTTTGTATGTGAGAATTTCCTATGCGTCATTGTGGCTCTGATGGAGGTAGGTTTTGGGTCTGATGGAGGTAGGTTTTGGGTCGAACATTAGCGATCAGGAACAAGACGAAGACAACATTGCAGTCCTGCTTCTATGGTGGTAGTAATCGCATGCAAAGATGGACTGCAAGAGGAATTTTATGGCTCCCAGTATTGAAAAATACCAACCGGGAAAACCACACTTTTCTTAGTTGCTTGCACAGAGGCAGGCCTTTGGACGGTCCTACCAGCTTTGAAATTTACCTGGCAGGTCTCACAGCCTGGAATATTTGGTTAACAGATGTGTTACAATGCATTTTTCTCCGAGTTTTTTAATACAATCTTGTGTGCAGTGAATTTCTTAGTCAGACGGCTGGTGCTTGCTTCTTGGTTCGCTGGATGTTGCTTGTTGTTGTTTGATTCAACTTTGTAGTGTCTAGGTCCTACGGCTGCAGTTGAACATTTTGGTGATTCTTAACTGGGCTTTTTATTTGTTGGTTTCTCTTGTTTGCTTAAAATTTTCAATGTTGGGGTGTTGCATCTGTTGTTACATGGTTTTACACTTGGCTCCCCAGAAAATACTATTAAGATGGATGTAAATTACATCTCTTATGGCATGAACCAAAGTTTGTCGGGTTCCAAATATATTTCATAGCTGGCAATGTTTTTCCCATTGTTAATGTCTTTATATGGGTTCATAGTTATGAGAGTAGGTGTTGTTGTGTGAGCGATAAAGTTCTTCTCTCCCTTTTTTTTCCTCTTGTAAGTTTTCCCATTTTTTCCTTTTGTTCTTCCTATCTATTATGCATTTATGGTTCTATGGTTTTCCACGTTTCTGTGGTCGCAGGTTCCCGGGGTGACCATTTGAAAAATCATCATCTTCATCTATATCTTCACATCACAAGTCCGACAAACCAACGTTTGTTTGCATATTTATCCAATTTCTTCTAGACTTGCTTGTTTTCCCTTTTGTTCTTACCCTCTGTTATGCATTTTCCGATTCTATACTTTGTCACATTTCTGTGCTCATGGGTTCCTAATATGGAGAACTAGAAAATTGTCATCTCCATCTATATCTTCACATCGCGAGTCCGATCGACCGTCGTTCGTTTTCATACTTGGCCAATTTTATGAACGCGGTTCGTGGATAGGTGCTATTGAACTCTAGTAACCCGTGTCCAGGGTATAGATCTTGCACCCAAAACTTCCGTTCTCTACAATTCGACTCCGGACTCCTCGAACTCACAACACTGCCTCTACCTATAATGAATCTGTCTGTCTGACCTACCTTTACATACTTAGTCGAGTCTTCAAAGTTTCGTGGGTTCACGCCTTCCTGGTTCAAAAAAATTTAAAAGCATTTTTCCTATCCTCTCCATCCCCACCACCTTTTGTCATTCCCAATGTACATTAATTATGCTTTTAAAAGTGACAACCGACTAGACAGGTTTGAAAAGATTGGCTTTAATAAGTGGAAAGCTCGAGGACGTCTCCCATTAAAATGCATAAACAAGTGAATATTATGGGATACTGTAATTTATTTTGAGTGCATTTTGAATTTGCCAAAATTGTTGGCTATTTTAGCTTTTTAAAGGTATCATCATAGCAATAGTGCAATATTGTACTACCACGTTGTCATCCACAAACGTGTCATCCACAAAGGTATTGATGTCATGTCGCCCTTTAATATTGTGCGTATGTTACAGGTTGTCATATTTGAGAATCTGCTTGGATATGGGAATGTTAATGTGTGCTATTAGTGACTATTCAGTGTACATATTCGAAAAGATTGGCATTTAATAAGAGAAAAGATCGAGGGTGTTTTTATTAAGACGAATTAAACCAAAATCTACAGAAGATTGCACTGTCATCCTCCAACGTTGATTTTAAATACTTATTCCCATTTCTCTCTATCATCAAAGAGTTGGGATTTAAGGCGCCTTTGTTGTAATGTTCCTGGTCATGGACATGCAAGACAACTTAGAGATGCCATTGAATCCCAATTAAAATAAGAAAGAATGGTTTTATGTGACATCAGTTTTGATCGAAAAAAAACTTTGTTAGCCAACAGAAACTCAAACAGGAAAAAAAAAAACAAGTTTCTTCTTATTAGTGTTCTCCATGTGTTCGATGCTTTGGTTGGTTGAAAAGCCTGCCTGGAGATTTGTTTGTTAATCTTCTTTATTTTCTTGCTAGGAGTTGGAATGGATTTTTAGGTCGCCTGCAAAATGTTCCTTCGTTGAAGTATATAGTTTCTTCCAACAACATAGATTTGGCAAGTGTGTCAAACTCTGCAGAGCACACAATAATTTGTCTTCCGTCAGAGGAGTCGCACTTACCGTTTCTTGCAAAATGGTCTGTAATATTCGGAAATGATGCCAACTATTACTTCATTCGTGAATATACTCAGAAGGAAATTATACATTTGGATCATTGTGAGTATGGGAAACTGTATGGGTGGTTAAAACGACATCCTAAAATTACACAAGTTTCTATTTCAAAGTTTGTTGAGCTACTTCTGGGTGTGGAAACAGACTTCACAGAAAGCCATATTCTTTGTCAAAGCTTGTTCGTTGTCCTCTGGATGTAGTTATAGACTCCACATACAATCAACTTTCTATCGCTACTGCACATTTTTTTTTTACTATTCTTGTGCATATGATTGCATCTTGGGCAGTGTTAACCCCAAGCGTGCAAATTGCAACAAGGGACTGGACAATAAAACAATGCATTTTCTTTCGCATGTCCATGTATCTCGGTTAAGCTATTTTGTTGCACGACTTCTTACACTTAACATTAGTATCAATAGTGATTGAAAGTGGATTGTATGTCGAATCTGTTACTGCATCCATAGGTCGCTCAACACTCTTTGACATAGAAACTACCTATCTGTCAATTTTGTTACAGCTTTGGCATAAAACGTTCTGTAATTTTAGAATGTTGATTCAAACGCACATACAGTTTCTCACGTTCATGGGTATCCAATTTCATACTTTCCTTCTAAGTGTATTCGAGCATGGAGTAATATTTGGCATCACTTCTGAACATTCCAGACCATTGTTTTGTGGTCCGCCATGTCTGCCACCCCTACGACGAGCGATATATTATGATGTGACCTGCAACATTTGATACACTTGCCAGATTTGTGTTGCTGGAAGAAGCTATGTACTTCAACAAAGATACATTTTGCAGCTGCCTTGGACGTCCCTTCCAATTTACAGTAATAAAACAAAGAAGTTCAACATACAAATCTTCAAGCAGGATTTTCAACCAAACAAAGGATCGAATGCAGGGAGAATAGCAGTAAAAAACATAGTTGGATTTATTTTTTGTCTCATCTTTTGTTTCCTAACAGGATTTGTTTTCCCCAAAGCTGACATCATATAAAACCACTCCCTCGTCTTTGAATTGGGAATGAATTGCATTTCTAAGTTGTTTCTGATGTCAATGATCAGGAACATTACAAAGCACCTTAAACCCCAAGATTTCAACGACAGAGGGAAATTAACACTTAGAAAAGTATGGAATGTTCAATAACCAGCCAATGCAGGCAAGCCATATCTACAAGAGACACACTATTCAAAAAGCTGGGATAGATCTAGTTAGCAACAACAATTAAGTCCATGACCCGGAATTGATATTCAACTCATTGTTTTTTACAAATCAAGCAGTTTGTCGTCAAGTTGAAATCTATAAAAGACTGTCCACAAGCTCCATTATTATACATTTTTTTTTTTGGTCGGCGGCAAGCCAAATCGCAGTCATTGTAACAAATAATCTCAGTTGTATTTTGTAACACAACTTATTTGAATATACAATATTTGCGGGTTTTTTTATGGTGTTTTCCAATCTCTGGTATTGCTTTTTATTTTATTTTGTACATTTTTTTGCTTGTGTGTCATTAAACATGGACGACAAGCTTTTGTTTATGTTTCCCATCACTTCAATTTAAATAAATGATACTCTGTTCGTTCCTTACATTTTACATGGAAGAATAATTTGTCGTGGGCCATACTTATGTGGCACTTGCCCTATACTTAGAGAAATAAATGGAAGGACCCGTTCTGTTTTCATTCTTCGGGGTCCCGTAAATAGAATGAATTAATGACTATTACAAGGCAACTCAAGTGTTGACGTCATGTTCCTGTTCAATAATTTCCATATATTACAGCTTCTTCTATTTGATAATATCCTTGCATATACAAAATTGTTGTGTCACACACACACACACACACACACACATATATTATTCTTTTTTCATTCTATTGCTTATTGGTTTCAACGAAATTTTCAAACCGAATAACATCCTGCAAATTGGAAGATGTTTTACATTTGAACCACAAATAATATACTAATATATATTAATATGAATACTATTGGAATAAATATAAAAAACTCTTTTGGCCAGTACATAGCCAATTATCTGACCATCAGGTCCCGGGTTTGCGGTATCCAACACTTGTGTCCCCTGTTCCGTCATATACATCTTGCAACCAAAGAACTTCCATGATCTGCAATTTATGCTTTTACTAGTGAGAACTGAGTAGGCATTCGAAAAGATTGGCATTAATAAACAAATAATGGATTTTCTTCTGTGAGATACTTAGCCCTTTTCCCCTTTTCTTCTTCTTGTCTATTATCATTTTCTGGTTATATACTTAGTCACATTTCTAAGATCACAGCCTCCATGGTTTGTTGGGATGGCATATCTTCATCTCCATCTATATCCTCACATGACGAATCCGACCGACCGATGTTCATTTCCATACTTAGCCAATTTTATGTTTGCGGTTGTCGGGTTGGCGCTTTCAAACTCTACTTCTTCTTGCTCTGTGATATACATCTTGCACTCAAAAGTTTGGTGATCTACAATTCCACTGCGGACTCCTCGAACTCACAAGTTGTCTCAAAGTACTTCACATCCTTCCTAATATACATTAATTATGGTCTTACTAGTGACAACTAAACACATTGGTATGAAACAATTGGCATCCGGACCTCCGTCATATACAAATTGACTACCATAATCCTACATCGTCATGTCTTTCATGTTACACGTTATGCATTCAGATGTTGCGACCGATACAATTTGACCATCGGGGTCTAGCGTCTTCTAGGGAGACCTTCTGACCATATTTTCGATCCTTGCGTTGGCAGGTTCACGAAATCTCCAATTCATGGTCACGGTTTTGTGTCCCACCCATCGTCATACTTCTTTCCAAATATACAACACCAAATGCTTAATACTAAAATGCCATCATGCAACAACCATAAAGATCGTCACTAATAAGAAAAAGTCTCGATGACTAACCATCCCTACAGAACTTGTCCAGAAACATGCAAAGAAGATCTTCTTAGGTAATGACATAGCTATTACAAATTTCAATATATTAGCAAAAACAAGTCTGGGTCAGCGTTTCCCTATTCCATACTTGGACACTTTTTCGATTGCGGGTTCTCGGATTGACGGCCTCAAAATTGTGTTTTGAATCTTCCACGACTTGCAAACAGTGCCTGGAGTTCCACAATATACAATTTGTCCGCTGGAATGCCTCGTCACGAGCCGAGTCATCCGCTGCTTTTTTTTCTTTCTATTGCTTATGGATTTGAACATAATTTGCGAACCATTTCTGGATTTGCAGATTGGCATATGCTTATCTTTATCTATATCTTCACACCATCAGCCCGACCGATCGTGGTCCCTTTCAATACTTAGCTAATTATCTAACCATCGAGTCCCGGGTTTGCGGTATCCAACACTTCTATCCCCTATTCCGTCATATACATCTTGCACCCAAAGAACTTCTGTGATTTTCAATTTATTTTTTTGCTAGTAATAACTCACCATCGGTTCGAAAAGATTGTCATTAATAAACAAATAGTAGATGTTCTGCTGTGACATACTTAGCCCTTTTTCCCTTTTCTTCTTCCCCTCTATTATCGCTTTCTGGTTATATACTTAGTCTCCTTTCTATGATCACGGGTTCCAACATTGGCGGGCTGACATATATTCATCTCCATCTATATCCTCACATGATGAATTTGACTGACCACTGTTCCTTTCCATACTTAGCCAATTTTATGGCTGCGGTTGTCGAGTTGGCGCTTTTGAACTTTGTTGCTTCTTGTTCCGTGATATACATATTGCACTCAAAACTTCTGTGATCTACGATTCCACCATGGACTCCTCGAACTCGCAATCTTCACTTTACCAAGTGTCACAAATGTTTCAAAGTATGTGTCCCTGCCTTCCATCTCCACTGACTTCGCGTCCTTCCTAATATACATTAATTATGGTCTTTCTAGTGACAACTGAACACACTGGTACAAAAAAATTGGCATCTGGACGTCCGCCATATAAAAATTAATTGTCGGCCCATTGTTCCTTTCCATACATAGCCAATTTTATGGCCGCGGTTGCCGGGTTGGCGCTTTCAAACTCTGTTACTTCTTGTTCTGTGATATACATATTGCAATCAAAACTTTCATGATCTATGATTCCACCGCGGACTCCTCAAACTCGCAATCTTCACTCTACCAAGCCTCACAAATGTTTCAAAGTATTTTTTGCTACCCTCCATCCCCACTGACTTCACATCCTTCCTAATATACATTAATTATGGTCTTACTAGTGATAATTGAACACACTGGTACAAAAAAATTGGCACCCAAACGTCTACCATATACAAATTGACTGTCGGGCTCCCACATCGTACCCTCTTCTGTGTTACAAATTATGCCTTCAAATGTTATGAGTGATACAATTTGACCGTTGGGGCCTCATGTCTTATGGGGAGACCTTGTCATCATATTTCGGATTCTCGCGTTGGCAGGTTCACGAAATCTCCAATTCCTAGACAATGTTTACTGTTCCGGACATCCTCATACTTCTTTCCAAATATGCAACACAAAAGGTTTAATACTAAAACACTATCATGCAACAACCGTAAAGATTGTCATTAATATGAAAAAGTCTCAAGGTCTAACCATCCCTACAGAACTTGTCCAAAAACATGCAAATAAGATATTGCCGGGTAATGGCAAAGCTATTACAAATTTCAATAAATTAGCAAAAACAAGTCCAGCCTAGCGTTTCCCTATTCAATACTTGGGCACTTTTTCGATTGTGGGTTCCTGGATTGACGGCTTCAAAATTTTGTTTCAAATATCCCACGACTCGCAAACAGTGCCCGGAGTTCTGCGATATACAATTTCTTTGTTGGAATGCCCCGTCACGAGCCCAGTCGTCCGTCATTTGTTTCAATACTTAGCCCCAAGTTGGTTTTATCTCCATAGCATTGTACATGTGTTGTGTATCGAGACTGCCCCGCCCTTTCCCTGTCTCATACTTAGACATTTTTTCAATTGTAGGTTGTCGGACTGGCGGGCTCAACATTGTGTTTCCAATGCTCCACGACAAACAAACAGTACCCGCAATTCTGCGATATACAATTTGTCCGCATAAATGCATCATCATGCCCTCTTCCATGTTACATGTTTTGCGGTCAACACTCCCAAGAAATACAATTTGACCCTTAGTGAAAACAAGTCCGGCCCAATGTTTCCCTATTCAATACTTGGACACTTTTTCAATTGCAGGTTCCCAGATTGACGGCCTCAAAATTGTGTTTTGAATATCCCGCGACTTGCAAATAGTGCTCGGAGTTCCGCTATATACAATTTGTTCATTAAAATGCCCGTCACGAACCCAGCCATCCGTCGTTCATTTCAATACTTAGCCCCAGGTTGGTTGTATCTCCACGACATTGTACATGTGTTGTGTATCGATTATGCCCTGCCCTTTCCATGTTTCATACTTAGAAATTTTTTCCATTGCGGGTTGCTGGACTGGCGGGTTCAGGATTGTGTTTCCAATGTTCCACGACTAACAAATAGTACCCGCAATTCCGCGATATAAAATTTGTCCGCAGGAATGCATCATCATGCCCTCTTCCATGTTACATGTTATGCGATCAACACTCTCGAGAAATACAATTTGACCTTGCCCCCCCCCCACTTCTGTTGGTTGTATCTTGTAGCCCTATTACGAAGCTTCGTCAACCACTTTCAATAATTATCCATTCCTTACTTATTGTTCCCTATCCCCGCCACCTTCCTACTCTCTAAAAATGCAATTCGCAAGCTTTAATGCTAGCACTTCTTCATGCATGAACCTTAAACATGTTATTAGTGAGCAAAAGGGTATGACATACAAATTGACCACTGGGCTCCCATATCATCCCCTCTTCCGTGGTACACATTTTGCATTCACGGAGTTTCACGATATACAATTTGACCTTCGGGAAGTCACGTCTCGTGGAGATCCATTGTCACCCTAATTCTGAAGCCCGTCCAACGACTTTCCATACTTGCCCATTTCATGGAATCTCTTTCGCGGTTCCTCGTGTTGGCGGATTCACGAAATCTTCACTTCTTAGTCATTGTTTACTATACCTAGCCAAGGTTCAATGGGATATATATTACAAGTTTCAATATATTGGCGAAAATGAATCCGCCCAGTCGTTTCTCTATTTCATACTTGAGCCACTTTTTCGATTGCGGGTTCCAGGATAGGCAACTCACGTTTGTACCTCCATTGTTATGTGTCTTGCAAACATTGCCCGAACTTCCACAATATACAAATAGACCTCTGGACTGTCCTATCATGTCCTCTCTGAGACATACAATCTGACCCTCGTGCCCTCACCTCCAACGGCTGTCCCTTGTAGCCCTGTTTTGAAGCTCGCCCGACTGCTTTCGATAATTAGACACTCCTTGATTTCTCTTTCCGTCCCCGCGACCTTTGTACTTCTTTCTTAATATGCAATTAGTAACCTTTCATGCTAACAACTCAACATGCAGGAACCATCAAAATTTTCATTAATGAGTGAAATGCTCGAGGAGATCTCCCATTTATATGCATTAAACCAATATCTACGTAGAGTTATATTGTCCCTTCTGATTGTTCATCTCAAATACGGGTCGTCATGTTAGGTCATTCAGGAAATATCCAATGCTTAATTACTCATTGTCGTATCCGCCATGTTCGCACTTCTATGTATGCAATTACTAATCTTTAATGCTAACAACACATCATGCAATAGCCGTCGAAATTGTCATTAATGACTGAAAGTCTCGAGGAAATCTCCCATTCACACGCATTGGGCCAAGATTTGTGCAATGCTATATTATCCCTTCCAACTCTTCATTTCAAACATCGTCTGGAGAAAACAAATGTTCTTGTAAACTTATGTCAGCAAGTCGACAACAGTTTTGTGGAGATACAATCAATATCTTCGGACGTCAGGACCAGAACTTCCAGTGGTCCAGGGCATACTCTTACTATTCATCCCGTTCCGCCCAGAACGAAGTGATTTGGACCTTTGGAATCGCTCGTGCAGGTTGCGTCCATGAGGTTTTTGATTGTAAGGAGCTGGTCTCTTGGTGCGCTGAAAAATATATTTCAAGCCAAAGAATTATTCCACTACGCGACCATTCTCCTGTTTCTTTGTCACCTCAGGCGTTCCACAAGATGTTAAGATTGTTAGAGCCAACATTAACCTTCAGAGGACAAGACTGCAAGCACTTCCTAGATAAACATGATAACGGGTTGGGCATCTTACCCAAGTTCCTGGAAGACCCGACAACAGTTCTTGAAGATATCACAAAGTTGCAAGTAAGTTCCTTAATGCATTCCGGGAAATTGCTTAGTTGTTTACAAGAATAATGGGACAAGAATCCTCAACAAACCTTTCTTGTATGGTTATTTATATTTTGTACTTCACAATCAAGGAACAATTCATTTTCAATTGGGGCAAGCTAATTTCCATTTAAATCTGTTCCCAACTCTCACGAGTCAAAGAATCGAATAAATTTTATATGTCGTCCTACTTGATTTCCGCAATAGTCCATTGTCATCCGTTTCCAAAACTGTCTCTTTCCAAGAAAATAAATTGTGAATTCGACCCAGTAACATTCTGGTACCAGGCCCTCTGGAGGCACAAGGTCTCCCATTGTTTTTATGAGGTTTTTAATGGCTTTGTCTCAGTTTTCAAAGATTTATTGTTAGGAAATGATGCTCCCCGGATGTCTGCCCAGGCAACCAAGTTTTTGAACAAGAAGGGCACACTTGAACAAAAGAAAATCACAGTGTGTTAATGGTATTTGGCTCCAAGGAAAATCTTGCTTTCCTTCCATGCCACATCACAAACAAGATGTTTGTTACAGAAATAGCAAGGCAATACAAGCATTGGTTGCATTTTTTCCATGACAAGAAAAAAAAATAGTTCATTCCTTTGCCCTGGAAAGTCAAGGACTTTGTATGCAGAAACATCAACAACATTGACGAATTCATAGGCCATTTCAAGAACTTGAACCTCGCATATGCTGAAAGGCTAAAATGGTTCGACCCTAATGGGTTTTTTCGAGAACATTTGCTATCAGTTGGCTTTAGTAGCTCTTTTATCAATAGATGCCTAGCCGAAGAGAGAGACAATGACGACAACACTCATGCTTCTGACGATTGCGACGTAAAGACATTGCAAAGAGTGACTGAATTGTACAGACAACAGGGAAAAGTATCAGGTGAGAAGAGTGGTATGTCCCTCCCCAACACTCCCAAGAGCACCAAATTATGGAGCATCGCTTCAACGACCCACCCCAGTAAGAAAGCAACCCAGAAATCTTCAAACAGAGGAGGAGATAAGAACCCTCCTCGTACAAAAATTGATAGTTCTCACAAAGTTCCCCTGATGAAGAAAAGAAAAAACATTGTAGGGCAGGGGGACGAACCCGAAATTGAAAGTGAGCAGATGCAAGTTGAAGTTGAAATTGAGCACATACAAAAAATTGGCCCTTCCACGGACGCCATGCACCATAGTTCCGCAATTGAAATAGCTAAAACCGACATTTTTGACGAAGATGAATCCTTCGTATTCCAAAGCATTGTTTTTTACAGCCAATCTAAAAATATGGTCATTGAAAAGACAGATGTAATAAATAAGAAAGGAAATTATTGTACAGAGAATAATTTTAGGAAAATGCGGCCGTCCCAAATCTCCCTATTTCACCGCGTAACCAGTGATGCTCTTGATGATTCCATTGGAGGAATTGAAGCGGAGAATGCCAGACTGAACGACTACATCAAGGAATTTGAGGAGGCTTTCATTGCTACCCCCGAGTTTGTCAGTCCTTTAGCAAAAACTGTTCATGCTACCCCTGCAGCCAAGTTAAAAATGATCCTACAGCTTCCTCGCATCATGTAGAACCATTGTAGAGAATAACATCAAGAAAATAATGTAGCTAGTTACTGAAGCTTGGGAAACATCACAAAATATAGGTTCATTTCGAAAGAGGGCAGATGATTTGCACCAACATTTGCAGACGAATTTAAAAGATGATCAATGTTTCTATGGACAGATACTGACCCCTTTTTCCAACCATGCCATCAACAACTCGGATTGGAAAAGTAGACAAGATGGTCTCCCCTCCCCAAAACGCACCAAAAAAATAAAAGGATGCTGGCAAAAGAAAATTAAGAACGTGCAGCTCATTGTCGAATCATGTGAACAAGCCATATAGAAAAAACAAGAATTATTCAGTAACCTGGCCCAAATAGACTTAGTTGGAAGTACCAACGAGGTTCAATACCCAAACTTAATCCTCAAATCTTTGTCAATGGCCAAAGAAGCCTTCGATAAACAACTTGATATTTTAAAGGGGTTGTCTTTTGAAAAGTTTTATGGCATAGTTGAATATCATGTAGATGAGCCCGAGAATTGGCTACTGGACTATTCAACACACAATGAAGAAATTGAACAGGCTCTGCATAGTATTTCGATGGATCTAAGGAAATTAGAAAACGAGTTTCTCAACCTAGAAATCTAGGATGAAATCAACATGGCCCCCATGAGAAGCTACATTGAAGAATGGTTCCAACGGAGAATGGACAACCTCATTGATGAAGGGCAACAACCAGTTGGCACGATTCTAGCAATCGTCAACGACACCAACAAAAACACATCCGCTTCATAGTAAGTCTATACTAATATCATGTTTTTTTTATCAATCCAGTTATTATACGTGTTTAAATAGAAATCTCTAACCAAAGACTAATAACTTCCAATTTCTTCTTTTCAGGCCTTCCTTTCTACCGTCGCGCACTTCACACTTCTTCTTTCTACAGTGCTAATTCTTATAATTATTTCTTGTATTGTCCACGGGAGCCCCAATCCCAGTCTATATGACAAACAAATTTAAATTTCCAGAAATATGTAACAAACATTATTAATTTTTGATAGATTTCAAAGAAAATTAATTTGGAAATGCTAAATTTGTTTTCATTCAACTATGCTGGATGTTAGGAAATTGTGTTTATTATTTTAGAATGTTACTATGTGTGTTTCCTGGTCCTTTTTTCCAGGAACATTTGTTGCAAGACATTAATAATATTTGATAAATTTCAAAGAAAACAAATTTGGAAATGCTAAATTAATTTGCATTCAACTATGCTAGATGTCAGAAAATTGTGTTTATTATATTTGAATGTTTAATGTCTGTGCTTCCTGGTCCCTTTTTACAGGAACATTTCTTGCAAGTCATTTAGACATAAAAATTTTAAATCCCATGTTTGAACTATAAACACCCCACGAAAAAACTTCCTCGTTCACATATTAACCTTAGGGGGTCATCTACAAGCCAAATGTCTTCTCATTGGCTAGTGACACGCTACCACAAAGTCATCATCTGCATGGATACCACACATATTTCAATGTGCTTCCCACGTGTTTGTACTCAATCTCGCCGTAACAGTGCATTTATTCCCATTCCAACCTAGCAAGGGCTATGCTGCCATGCAACACTTATTTTAATAAAATTCTTATATTTGATAAAAACTTATTAAATTTATCCATTTTAACTTACTCCTATATAATATATTAACAGTTAATACACTTAACTGAAATAATATAATAATTAATTAAATAAAACCATACTTTTTATTTTAATAAAATTCTTAATACACTTCACTGAAATGGTATAATAATTAATTAAATAAAACCATACCTTTTATTTTAATAAAATTCTTATATTTGATAAAAACATAATTAAATTTATCCATTTTAACTTACTCCTATATAATATATTAACAGTTAATACACTTAACTGAAATGGTATAATAGTTAAAGCTATAATGGCGGATTTTCTATTTTCTGAAACCCGGACTTGAAAAGTTGAAGAGGAGAGAACGGAATGGAATACACAAGGGAAACAAAAAAGCCTCAGGACTGGAAGTCTGAGACCCAAACATGAAGTTGAATATGAGATTGTTCGCAGAGTGATTTCCCAATTGGTCGGGCAAATGAAAAATAATTGGCGCTGCCCAGACTTGAACTGGAGACCTTCAGTGTGTTAGACTGACGTGATAACCAACTACACCACGGCACCTACATGTCACGATAAAACCTATCTCGCATAATAAAGATAATGTATATTCAAAATTGCGTGCAAAATGAGCGGCCCGAAAGATGTAAGAGACGCCTAAACGAGGGTTTGAACAAACAACCGAAGAAGAACATCGAATAAATAAAATTAGAAGACTTCAGCAAATGGCCTATGGTGGTTTCGAACCTGCGACCTTCGCGTTATTAGCACGACGCTCTAACCAACTGAGCTAATAGGCCAACTTACGCTTGACACCATTGGTCATATTTTCAAATGCAGATTATATAATGTCTTTGATATTTTTCATTGTTTTTGTTAAGTGTGATTTACTGGACATACTCTTCATTGTTTGCGCTGTGCAGTGCTATTATATGATGTAGCATGGGTTTGTTATATAAGTTCTATTTCCATAGAGTGTGAAGGTCTTCCACTATATGATTCAATTGCTTTAGCAAAGTATTTCTCTAGAAAAGAATAGTGTACATATAAAGGGTTTGAGGATATCATTCATCAACATCATAAATTTTATTGGTACATTGGTGAGCTCAAACAACATCAATAATTAACTATTAACGAAATCTTTCACTAGCTTAAAGGTTGTCTTTTACAAGGATATGGTGGCAACACAACTTTAAATCAAGTTTGGTAAACTATTTAACTACTCTTATATCATTAAGAAAATTATATATGCAAATTAGTGGATGTATATCCTTCATTATAATCTCGTTAAGCAATTTGTATTCATCACACATACACCAAGAAACATCTTCCTTTGACATGTGAATACAAAATTTCCCACATGACATTGCATTTATCTTGATATGCCCCTTGTTCAAAGTCCATAAATATGTCTCTCGATCTTGTTATTCTCTACCAATGATCTCCAATAGATCAGATGATCCGGATTATTTTCGGCACGAAATGAGAGCGGAGATATAATAAAGAAATGTACAGAGATATTGCAGATATTCAATAATATAACAGAAATGTATCAGAGACGCAACCATAAACACATGTATACAGTAATACACGATTTTTATTAATTAGAGAAATGTACAGAGACTGTAAAAATACAGAGTGAAAGACTCGCTAGAATGGTGGCAGCTTATTTATGAGAAGAGATGTGACGGCTACTCGCATTCGCAAGAAGATGATTACAATGAGGCTCGAAAGACCTTTTTACAATAGACGGGAATGCAAAAAGTCCTAGACATCCAAAAACCTAACCCTAGGAGATGAAGCGCCAAAAGTCATGTGGGCCCCGTTTGAGTAAGTTAGTACATTAACTTCCCGAGGTCGTAACTTTTGCATACGATCTCCGTTTTAGGCGTGTGATAGGTATCGTCGAGGAGATTCATTTTGGGGGCTCAAATATTACTTCAGCTATCGTTGAAAACCTCGATATCGAAAAACCTTCATTTAGGCCCTCAAAATGGCCCCGGAAGTTAAAACCTACTAAAAATAGTAAATTGCCAAAATTGCCAGAAAGCCGTTTTGAACCATTTGGAAAAGGTGGGTGGCCACCGATATCCACCTGGATCAATCCTCCCTCCTTAGGAAGCAATGGTCTCCATTGCGTTGAGTTCCCGGGGGAGAGGGAAAAACATTTGTTGAATCTACATCTTGGTGAGTTGCTTGTCTTGCTGGAGAAGTGGCATTGCTTAGCTTGTTGAAGGCTATCACGAACCTTTGGCTGGAAGGTTTGGACCTTTTTAACCAGTCTGGCTATTTTAGATGACTGTGTGTAGAAGGAACCTTCGTGCTTTGCTACAACCTTGTCGACCTGCTTCTGTTGGATAGAAGATGCTTTGGCCGAGGCTGTGGTGGTTGCAGTATCCTTCTGTTCACCCTTTGAACAGATTGTGGAGAAGATGAATTTTGTAGTATGAGATACTACCTTGCAACATTGTTTAGGTGGGGAAGTAGTTGGAACTACCTCTGGTATCCTATAGAGATGACCCCCAAGAGTAATAATGACACTACGGGGTCGAGACTCATAGATAGCATGGCGTTTTCACATATATGGTTGGCCCAAGAGAACATCCAGTGGGGAAAAATCACATAATACCTCATCCTTGAAGGGTTGGATGCCGTATGACAATCGACACTGCTAGCTGACACGAAGATCTCGTCCTTGGCGAAGCCACCCGATGCTGTATGGTTGCGGGTGTGGTGTTGTCGACAATCCCAACTGTTTGA
>ML797870.1:29041-46544 GCA_009831015.1 Picea engelmannii
GTTTTTATGATGGTTCAGTGATTTAGTCAAATCATTGGGGAGAGGGGTTCATTGTCCCACAAATAAGGAGGTTTCATACATCAAACAAACAAGAAGGTTTCATACATCGATTAAATGTTTCATTTGATCGTGACCACCACTACCAACTCCTCCTCCTTCTTAAACTTTCTCCAAGAATGAATTGAGATGCCTTCAATGTCCCCACCAAAAAAGGTTGTGTGACTTTACATAATCCTGATGTGTAAGAATTACTATCTTCAAGATATAAAAGGTAATATTTTCCTCACTACTAAACTTATTCAAAGAGAAATAAGATTTGATCTTTTGTAGCTAGCTTTCTAAAACTTCCACATTTATCATATCATCAAATTCAAGTGTGTTCAAGGTGAATTGTAGTCTGAAAAGAAAATGACTTCTAAATAAACCATTCTTAGATGAAGATGGAAAATGAGGATATGTGAAATGTTTTAGGAGATATGCAAAATGTTGGTATTTCTCATTTATTTAACGTTACCAAACTTCATCAATGAGTTTTTTAAAGATGTAAGAGGTCTATATTAATATAAATGTTAATAATGGTTGTTTTTTCTATTAAAAATTGTAAAAAATCAAACAATTGAAGTGAAAAAGGAACCTCGTGTTTCTAATAATGAAACCTCATTTAAACATGCATTTAACTTGGATAAGATGTTGCTACTTTAAATGGATGACTATGTGCTTCTTATAAGATTATTAGAGAGATTATTCTTAAAATGAATTAACTAAACAAAGCATGTATTTGCTCATGGAACCTACTTACAAAGTTGTGAGAGATTATTCTTAAAATGAATTAACTAAACAAAGCATGTATTTGCTCATGGAACCTACTTACAAAGTTGTAAATATGGTAAAGTTGAGATATTTAGTTGCCATTCAATTATGCTTAAGAAAAATAAATTAATCTTTAAAGTTTACAACCATTTAAAAAAAACAAATGTAAAAAGAAAGAAAATAATATTATTTTGAATTTGAGTACATAGGATAGTAAAGAAGATAACTATGCTAAATTTAATTCATAGAATGATGTTGAGATGTTGAGATGCATATCTTAGGGTTAACCACAACTAGAGATAATGCAAGGTTATGTGCAAAATATTTAGTAGTACTAGTGAGGCTAACTATTGCATGTTGGAATGTGTACATTCAACTTGAACTGTATCATCCAATAAATGATTTAGTGGTTCCGACCAAATTGATTAGGACTGACTTGGTACATATCAACTAGTTGGTTAAATAAATGGGTCTAAAAGGTGCAAGATTCATGATCAAAACTAACTAAATGTAGTTTCCTTAAGTAATCAAGTTTGACCAGATCAACCATGATTTGTGGGAAATTGGTTAGATGCTCAAGTATAAATAACAAATTCATGTAGTGAACACAATGATGAATTTTGATGAACATTGTATTACATGTTTTGTGCTTCAGATCTATAATGGTGCCTTTAGACACCACCAACTATTAGCTTGGATCTATTTGTCTACTTTTGTAATGCACTTGTGATTTCCAATAGGGTATCATAGCTTAGGGTAGCTTGGTTCTATTTTTGCAAGGAATTTCAGAGGTTGTTGCATCATAAGAAGATTATAGATGGCATGCACTTCTACATAATTCAAATATCTAAAAAACGATTGACTTGTTTTGGACTTGTAGGTTTTGAATCTAGGTTTGTAGAAGTGGCATGTGTTGGTTGTGGAGCGTGATTATCTTCATGAATTAGAGGCCTTTGTTTCCAGGTGTGTTTATACCCCATGAAGACTTTACACCCCAAAAGAATGTACACTCCTCCATGAGGGGGAGTGCAGGGGGGCTTGCCCCTTCTCCAGGGTCCGGGGGGTAAGCGATCCCTTGACGGGGGTTTGGGGGCGAAGCCCTCGAAGGAAAAATTGCCTAATAAATGCATATTGTAATTTCATATTAAATATGGGCCGTTCATTATAAGGTTGCAGATCTAACGACAGAAGTTATGTTAGGGTTTTTTTCCCTAGAAGACAACCCTCTTTTATGAGGGAAATGTATTGTGTCTATGTATCATTGTGAATATTGTATTTTGAGTGAGGAGATTGTGAAAGAAAGAAGAGGAAGTTACAACGGGTGTGTTGTAGGTTGTATCCCTTCATTTGCTGGATAATAATAAAGGAAGGACCTGACAATTTCTATGGTGGACGTAGCCCACATTGGGTGAACCACATATATCTGTGTCTCTATTGTATTGTGTATCTTTTGTTTTTTATTTCTACATTTGTTTTATTTTTGTACAATCTTGTTTTTTCTAACAACATGAGTTCAAAGTAGGAGCCTATCATGCTTAATAGGAAAAAATATGGCATGTGGGTTAAAGACGTGGAGACTTTGCTAAAACATAAAGCTCTATAGAAGTTTTAAAAAGTTGTTGTTCCTAATCCTAAAATATGATCATGGTAATTTCTTTCTCAATGGCAAGAAGGATGAGGTTGTATGTGTCATCATGAGTTACATCTCAAGGAAGATTTGGTTTCATACCAGTAGAATTTACTTCTCGAATGAAGTGTGGAAGAAGCTAAAGAATTTATTCAATAAGGTCGATGAAAACCAAGTTTTGTAACTTGAGAAAGAGTTGATCTCTTTGTAAACCTTGTCTTTTGACATGATTGATGATTCTTTGGCTCATGTTAAGTAGTTGCAATTGAAGCTAGGAAAACGTGAAAAGATTTCCCAAAGAATTAATGACCCTATGATGCTTTTTGCTCCACACTTCATGCAAATTGGGCTTCAAGGAAAGAAGACAATAAGGATTATACCTTTGATTCCTTCTATAATTTATGATTAGGGCATAAGAGAAACTTTTTAATGAAGAAAAACTTAGTGATAAGCTATTGTCTCATTTCAAAAAAAGAAAAAAACGATAGAATCATAAGGAAAGAGGTTGAGAGGACAATCAGGAAAGAAGCCATTAAGGAGATTGTGACCATCATCATAAATATCTAGCTGATAGAAGGATGCAATCAAGTAACAATAACAAATTGACAAAGAAAGGCTAGAACAAGATGACTTGTCATTACTATGGAAAACCAGGGCACATTGAGAGGACTTGATGTAAAAATACAAGTGATATTGAGAAAAAGGTTAAGAGACTTGTAGGCAACCAACAAATATGCTCTAAAGAAGGTAAAGGTGATAACTATACATTTTTTGTTTGTTCTTATCCAACAATACATGCTCATTTTTCTCAAAAGGAATGGTAGTGACTTTGGATGTTCACATCACATGGCTAAGGTTCTTTATAGCTCTCTTTTTTATGTAAGGCCATTGAAGAGAAGATTTTTGTGTTGCCAATGATTATGCACTTACTATTTATTTCCTAACATCATATCAAGGTCCAAGCTGATCTTGGATGCCTACCCTGCTTGATGTAAGTCACTTACTATGTCTCTCCACTATCGAACCAAGGTCCAAGCCAGTCTTGGATGCCTACTTCGCTTGATGTCGGTAAGTGCAAGTATCACTCTCTTACTAATGGTTTTATAGTTGATGTGTTATTATTGTTATTAGACTCACTCGTGCTCTTTTACATGTCATGGCTATTTCCCATTAACATGGTAATTAGGATTGGCTAATCTCTAATCTCATATTTTAGTCATTGTATCATTTACATGATGGTTAGATATATTGCTCGTTATCTCATCATTTATATCTCATAGTTGCTCTCAATCTTACATAACGATTAATCTTGCTTGTTCCCATATCTTGACATCCTTGCTTGACATGCATCACATGATTGTTGATATTTATTTCTCTTTTGTCTTTTACTTTTCTAACATCATATTAATTCATGGGCCACCCCTTGTAGTTTTGCCTTGCATTGTTGCTCAGGGCATGTGGCCCTTCATACATATTGTGGTATATATAATCCTAGTGGGTGAAGGATTTCGTCATGACATCGATGCATTGGCCTACACTACAAGGACCCCTATATTTACCCTATGCACGCACTTGCTTCTCTATTTCCTATGCAAGCACATGCGATTCACGCTTAGGTACTCACATAAGCCTACCCATTGGGAGGTGCCTTGTGTGATCCATTCATGTGTCACATTCATATGTGACTTGCCCAATAATTATATGATGCCTCTTGACTATTGCTCTAATATGATGGACCACCTTCCTGGAGTCTCTCTCACCCTAGCCTAAACATGGGACCTCACTGGGATGTCTAATACTTGGGCAATTTCCTTAGATCATTGTGCCCCACTGGTCTCTACCTCTTGCTCACTAGTTTGATTCACTTTAACCCATTGGGACACCCATTTAGGGCATTTCCTCACTTTATGGGTCTAGTTGGGGGTGCGAACTCCTGACCTAAGTCCATTCTTACTTAGAATGCCTAAACCTATATGGGACTCACTATTTATAGAATCAACTTGGATCAAACCCCTAACCTTCTTAATTTTTTGGCACTAACCATATAACAAATTTCCTTGGGATATCATGATTATCAATTTGTAAATTTCATAATAGAGAGTCATTTTGGGCCTAAAAACCCACAGTACCGTTATACCAAATTTACAACACATAATGAACGAATGTGTTATAATAATTTTGTATGACTCAAATACCCCAACAACTAATCCAATGCTCTCTTACATCTCGAGGTCACTTTGTTGCCTATTATAACCTTCTATCCCTCTTTGTAAAATGACCCATCTTAGATTCTTGAACTGTTTTATCTTTGAAAATCCTAATTATAGGTACACACTTGGGATAGCTACTAATATCCTTTCACGTCTCTCAAGCCCCTAGGGTTGTTGCACTTGTCATCTTGAATACCTCTAGAAAGACTGCTTTGGACAACATGACTCCAATCTTGCAAGTTTGTTTGATCCATCATAAGGTATTCACATTAGCATAGTTCCACTCATATGTTGGAAGTTTCAACCTAACACTTCAAGGGAGGTTCCATCACAACTAGAGAAAATAAGGTATCATATGCTCCGAGAGCACGTCTATTTAATGTGCATGTTTCATTAATTTATATTTATAATAGTAAATCTAGTGTTTGTTCGTTATGTGTATGTGTGAGAGAGAATGAATACATACACATATAAAAGGCCGTTGGCTAGCTGTTCTACGAAATAACTTTTTTCGCCGGAATCCAGTGATACAAATTTACACAAATCACTATTTTTTGTTGTTCAAAATCTATTTTTGAATGTAAAAATAGATTCAACGTGTTGAAAAACTCTCGGGACACTCAGATTATACAACAATAATTACTCAAATCTAAAAATCCAATAATTTCTCGACAGATTTCGAGCAAATATTCCCAAAAAAAAATCATCATTTTATAAAATCTTTAACCTACAACCATATAAAATGAACTATTTATTCAACATTTTCCATAAAAATGAACTATTTATTCAACATTTTCCAAATAAAGTTTCAACGATTGAGTAAACAAGTGGACAATTTTTTTGGGGTGAGTATAATTTTTTCAATAACATTAAGTTCGATCTTGATACATTTTAACTTACTCCTATAATGATATAATGAACATATCGACTAACACACTGGTTCATTATCCATTTTCTGAAACCCAGACATGAAGTTGAGGAGGATCTTGCGATGGATCGGGCATATGAAAAATAATTGGCGCCACCCAGACATAAGTTGAAGAGGATATCGCTCGCTGAGTGATCTTGCGATGGATCTGAAAATAAATTGGCGCCGCCCAGACTTGAACTGGAAACCTTCAGTGTGTTAGACTGACGTGATAACCAACTACACCACGGCACCAACATGAAATTTTTCTCACGGTGCCAACTTAAAAAGATTTACGTTTAAAAAATGTGTAGATAAACAGTAGAGAAAACAGTAACATACCCAATAGTCCCGAAAGATGTAAGAGATGCCTACACAAGTGTTTGAACCTCCAACGGACAAGCGAGGAGGGAAAAAGTAATCCAACGAAAAACAAAGGAAGAAAATCGAATAAATAAAATTGAAAGACTTCAAAAATTGGCCTATGCAGGTCTCGAACCTGCGACCTTCGCGTTATTAGCACGACGCTCTAACCAACTGAGCTAATAGGCCAATATACATTTTATTGTTGGTTCTTATTTCCCAACTTGGATTTCATAATGTTTTTGATATTTGATATGTTTTTTCGTTTACTGTGGTTCACTGGACATACTCTTCACTGTTTGCGCTGTTATAAGCATGGGTTTGTTATAGAAATTCTATTTCCATAGAGTGAAGGTCTTACTCAACATGATTCAATTGCTTTAGCCCAATCTTATAGAACAATGTACATGTAGGCATAACAAACATTTATACAAAGGGTTTGTGAATATCATTGGTGTGTTAGTGAACTCAAACAACATTAATAATTAACCATTAACGAAATCTTTTTCCAGCTTGAAGGTTGTTTTCTACAAGGATATGGTGGTAATGCAATTAATGAAGCTTGGTAAGCTACCTAACTCCTTTTATATTATTAAGAAGATCATATATGCAAAGTAGTGGATGTATATCCTTCGTTGTAATCTCATTAAACAATTTGTATTCAACACACATACACCAAGAAACATATTTCTTTGACACGAGAATACTAAATTTCCCACGTGATATTATATTTAACTTGGTATGTGCCTTGTCCAAGAGTCCTTAAATATGTGTCTCGATCTTGTCATTCTCTAGCAATGATCTATAGTAGATTAAAGCATTGGACAATGAAATGCATAAGCTGAGGTCAATGTTATGTCAAACTTGTTAGTGTAATGCATGGCAATAGGGTCCTTAAATACATTTTAGTACTCTTCTTTGAGTTATTATGCTTCTGATACATTGGTTATGACAATACCTTAATTACATCTTAGTAATCTTCTAGAAGTGAGCTATTATGTTTTTGTTACATTGGTTATGAAAATAGGGTCTTTAAATACATCTTAGTACTCTTCTAGAAGTGATTTACTATGCTTTTGTTACATTGGTTGTATGATTAGAGAGACTTGTGATTGTAATAAAGTCCTATGCTTTTCTAATTGATCATGGAAATAATGAACTTTTAAGAATGGTAGATTAATCTCCAACATTGTTTAGCAAATATTTATTGAATATTAACATTTGGAAGGACTTAATGCACTCGATAGTGCTAGTCATTGATGTCATCTAGGATGACATTATGTGGGCACAAGTCATACATACTATAGCATGTTGAATTTTGTAACTATGGTCGGTCTTCATAATGTGAAAAGTGAAAAGTCGTGTTTGTTGGGGAGGTGAGTTTAGTATAAATAAGGAGCCAGTTTGGCTCATTTGTAACAAAAGCAATTCACATCTCCTAGTAAATCTTGTGTTCTCTTTGTGATCTCTACTATTATTCTACAACATTTATATGGTTGAATTTCTAAAGTATAATTGCTTATTTATAAATTGAAAAGTGAAAAACAACATCATTAGCAGTAATTATCAATTTTCAGAAGTATTGTGCTATTATTTATTGCACTAGAAAAATCAACATGGTATGCGAGTGACGATAAAGAAGAGATCCAGAGTTCGCCATCTAAGAAGACCTATCTTCAAGAAACCTTTCTTCTCTTGAAATTCTACAACAATGATTTAGACTAAATCAAAAAACAAGCTAGAAGGAGCTTCAAACTTCAGAGCATGGAAGACAAGGATTGATCTTATCCTTTCCAAGAACAAAGTTCTGGATTGTGAAAAGCGATATCGTGGAACCACAGAATGATGCAGAAAAATAAAAGGAACCTCAGAATAAAGAGAAAAAGGAAAACTTCAGGGAAAATGACATCAATGCCATGAGTATCATTGTGGACTCTATAGATACCATTTGATTCCTTACATATCAAATCTGGATACGTCAAAGAAAATGTATGATACCCTAACCAATCTATTTACATTCAAGAATGTTGGTCAAGTGATGAGCTTGAAGAATGAGCTTCGTGATACCAGAATGATGAATGATGATACTATATCTTTGTATTTTTTGAGGATCTCCCAACTAAGAGATCAACTCCAAGCTATCAATGAAGTTGTTCCTGATAAAGAGATCATTATTATTGCACTCAATGGTCTACCTAGATCATGGGATGCATTTTCTTCAAGTATGAATACAAGAAAGGACTGTCCTACCTTTGAAGAGATATGGACATGTTGTGCTCAAGAAGAATAAAGGATCACATCAAAGGAAATAATTCAAAAAGAAGAAGATGCTCAAGCTTATACAACAAGATTCAAGAAGAATGGGGGCAAGAAGAAGTTTGGGTTTCAAAACAAGAAATCAGGAAGGAGACCTAATCATCAAGGGAAAATAGACATGTCAAAAGTCCAATGTTTTGGTTGCCATAAATTTGGCCACTACAAACATGATTGTCCTGAATCAACAAAGAAGAGGAAAGGAAGACATCATTCTTCAACTACCAATGCGAATGATGGAGAACCTTCAAAGAAAGTCAAGCATGAAGATACAAATTTCTTCTACTTCTCAACCTTCGTAGGATCTATTGAAGATAATGACGATATGTGGTTGATTGATAGTGGAGCTTCTAGATATATGACAAGTGATCATGTCAATCTCTCAAGTATGAGGGAGAAAATGATTTCTCATAGAGTAGAACTTGGAGACAACAACTTGTATGCAGTCAAAGGAATTGGGAAAACATCTATTGAGTTGGAATCAAGTAATAATGTTCATCTCAATAATGCTCTATATGTACGTGGTTTGAAGAAGAATTTAGTATCCATTTCTTGTCTAGAATATAAAGGAGATATAACAACATTTATTGATGGGAAAGTACTTGTATGGCCCAAGGGATCTAATATAAATGATGCTAGAGTTATTGGAATTCGTGATGGGAGACTATATAAGCTCCTAGGTCAAAATACTCAAGCCCTTATACATGATGAAGTCAATCCTATCGAATTATGACATAGAAGGTATGCTTACCTTCATTATCAAGCATTTCCATCTCTAAATAAAGTGGTGGTAGGTGTACCATAATTGCAACCAGTACATGAAGGTGTTTGCAGAGGCTGTGCACTTGGGAAGAATGTTAAGAAGCCATTCCCAAGCAACGGAAATATATCTAAGGAGATCTTGAACTTAATACTTTCATATGTATGTGGTCCTATGATTGTGAAGTCTTTAGGAGGCTCTCTTTACTATGCAATATTTATTGATGACTTGTCACAAAATACTTGTATGTACTTGTTGAAGACGAAATATGAAGTATTTGACAAGTTTCAAGAATTCAAGGTTGAAGTGGAAAACTTGAAAGATAAGAAGATCAAGACTCTAAGGTATGATAATGGAGAAGAATACAACTCCAGAGAGCTCATTGCCTTTTGCAAAGCAGATGGGATTAAGAGGGAGATTATTGTCCCACAAAATCCTCAACATAATGGCATGGTAGAAAGGAAGAACAAATCTATTGAAGAATCTGTTAAGGCAATGATGAATGGCCAAAATCTATCCATGTTTCTATGGGGAGAAGCAACTATGGCAGTCTTATATGTTCAAAATAGAATCCCTCATCATATATTGAAGAACATGACTCTAGAAGAAGCTTTCTCTGAAAATAAACCAAGTGTTGAACACCCGATGATCTTTGGTTGTCCTATTTATATTCATGTTCCCAAGGACAAAAGAAAGAAGTTGGAACCTTCGTGAAAAAAGGGAATATTCGTTGGATATAGTGAGTCATCAAAATCCTATAGAATCTATATTCCAGGACAACAGAAGGTTGAAGTTCGTTGGGACGTGACTTTTGATGAAATTATAAGAAAGTATAGGTTCTCCAAATCATCTTGATGAAGAACCAGAATGACCACTTGAACCCATGGAACCGTTAATGTTCCTAGGATAAGAAAGAGACCAGCATATCTCAAATCCATCTTGTAGGAAGTTGTAGGAAGCTCCAGGTGGAACCTCCAGGGAAAGAAAGAGACCCAATAGGTTCTCTAGTTATGTGACACTTATGAAAAATCTTGCGAGTACAAAACCTTCGACCTTTGAAGAAACAATCAAGCAGAAAGAATTGAAGGAAGCTATGATGGAAGAATATCAATCCATTATGAAGAACGATGTATGGGAAGTTGTGCCTAGACTTGAATGGAAGCTTGTGGTAATTTCAAAGTGGATTTACAAGATTAAACATGCAATGGATGGAAGTATTGATAAATACAAGGCAAGGTTTGTGGCTAGAGGGTTCTTCCAGGAAGAGGGAGAAGACTATGATGAGACATTTTCTCCCGTTTCTAGATACACTTCTATCATATCCATTATCTCTTTTGCAAATTCCATGGGATGGATTCTACATTAGATGGATGTGAAGAAAACTTTTCTCAATGGAGTGATTGAAGAAGAAGTGTACATAGAGCAACCTCAAGGTTTTGAGGTGCACCACAGAGAGTCCCATGTTTGTAAATTAAAGAAATTATTGTATGGACTCAAGCAATCTCCAAGGGATTGGTATGCACATATTGAAAACTACTTGACGAGACTTGGATTCTCCAAGAGCTATGCTGATCCAAACCTTTATTACAAGTTTGTGAATGATGCACCTATGATTCTACTACTATATGTTGATGAATTATTTCTGATAGGTGCAGATCCTCTCACTATTCAATGTAAGAGGGAGCTATCCTCTGAATTTGACATGAAGGATCTTGGTCTCATGCACTATTATTTGGGACTAGAAGTATGACATAATCCTAGTGAAATCTTATTAGGTCAAGGAAAGTGTGTTGTGAATATCCTTAAGAAGTTTGGGATTATGAATTGCAAATCCATGGAAACTCCCATGGTGAAAAACCTTAATAAGTTGAGAGAATCTGATTATGATCTGGTATACCCCTCCACGTACCAATAGTTGATTGGATCATTGATGTATTTGGTTAATATCAGGCCAGACATTTGCTTCGTTGTGAACACGTTGAGCCAGTTCCAGGTGGAATCGAAACATGAGCATTGGATAACCACAAAACACATTTTGAGATATGTATGTGGCACACTAAATTATGGTTTAAGATATGTCTCAAACAGTGATGTACAATTGCATGGATATACGGATTCTGATTGGGCAGGGAGTGCAAGTGATAAAAATAGTACTTCTAGTGTATGTTTCAGTTTGGGCTCTATTATGATATCTTGGGCTAGCAAGAAACAAAATTTTGTCGTGCTCAACACTACAGAGGCAAAGTATATTGCAGCTTGTGATGCTTGTATGTAAGCAATATGGCTCCATAAGTTGGTTTTTGGACTATTTGACCAGGCGTTGGATTCGACCATAACATACTGGCATAATCAAAGTTGTGTGAAGCTTTCATAGAACCACGTGTTCCATGACAAGTCGAAGAACATTGAGATCAAGTACTACTACATCTGTGATAAAGTCTAGAAGGGAGAAGTTAAGCTCCAATACATCTCCACCGATGAGAAGATAACAAATATTCTTACGAAGCCCTTGTCCAAAGGGAAGTTTGTATACCTTCAGGGACAAGCTGGGGATTATGGAGATTACTCCCTTGGTTGAGAGGGAGTGTTGATATTCTTACATTATGGATATCCAGTGTGCTTTTGGATTGACATTCTCCATATGGAGAATGGTCCAGGTTGGACAGATTGCTAATGTATCATGGACTAACATTTTCTACAGAAAATGATCCAAGACTGACATTCTCCTATGGAACAGATGGTGACCTGATCAAGATGAATGGTCCACCCCCTATGGAATGAATGATGACCTGATTAGGGAGGTTGGTACAAGACTAAAATTTTCTCTATGGCACATATGGTGACCTGATTAGTGAAAGAGGTCTGAGACTGACATTCTTCTATGACACATGTAGTGACCTGATTAGAAGAATGGTCCATGTATCCCATGGTGTGACTTTCAACATCTGGAAGGTCTGACATTATTCATGTGGCACAAATGGCGATCTGATCTGGAAAAATGGTCATTATAGTCATGGGACACTCCATTGAGGGTGTGAGAACTGTGGGACACTCAATTGAGTGCGCAGGTTTCAACACCTCACTTATTCAATCATCATGTCTGATTACTCAGATGAAGTATGACCCAAAGAGTTGATGCCATATGATGTGTCATATGACATGTTGTTGTTGATGTTGCAGATGATGATGATGATATTTTTTTATATGACCTTTTCATATAATTTTTTTTCAACTTGAGTACATTTAGCTGGTTGTTATGAATACCTCCCTGGTTAAGAGGGAGTGTTGAATTTTGTAACTATGGTCGGTCTTCATAATGTGAAAAGTGAAAAGTCATGTTTGTTGGGGAGGTCAATTTAGTATAAATAAGGAGCCAATTTGGCTCATTTGTAACAAAATAAATTCACATTTCCTAGTAAATATTGTGTTCTCTTTGTGATCTCTACTATTATTCTACAATTTTTATATGGTTGAATTTCCAAATTATAATTTCTTAATGATAAATTGAAAAGTGAAAAACAAAATCATTAGAAGTAATTATCAATTTTTCAGAAATATTATGCTATTATTTATTGCACTAGAAAAATCAACATAGCACTCCCACAATAATGGTTTTTCTATTAGGATATACCATATTTACAATGGTGTTGTTTTAAAAATGACTTTGCCAAGGAATAATTTGATACAATATTGAAATTTTCACTGCTTAGTGACTTGAATTTCCTTACCTTGACTTAAGTATCCAATTGTATAAGGTTGAGGGTGAGGTAGAATTGTTGATGCAATTTTCTTAATTGTATATCTGTGATCATGTTATTTTGACTACCATTACCCACTATGAAATGCAATGGGTTCCCATTTAACCTCATCCGAGAGTGAATACTATTATATTTCTCCTCTTTGGAATCAACTAGAGTAGTGTGAGTTGTAAGAACAAAAGAACTTGGTGCTAAACTTATAATTTGTGTTCCTTTATTATGTGTTATAGTAAATAATGATGAAGTTTGTGCTAAGTGTGTCTTTATTATGTACATGAACTATTTATTTTGAATGAGGACAGGTCTTGTGAAAGATGCAATAATTGGAATTTTTTTTTAGCTTAAGTCCATAATGATTACACCGACTCTTTCCAATGAGTTCACTGTGACTTGTCTCACATTGCTTGTTCAATTTGGCATTGTGAATACTGGATTGATTTGGAATTGGAGTCTTATTTACACTAGAATCAAGGTTCATCTTGGAATAATGCTTGACCACTTTGAACCCACCCTCAATCATTCTAGTAAAGTGGTAGACATTGCCTAGGGAGTTTATTAATAAAAGATTCATTGAAGCTCCTCTTGGATGTAAGGTGAAAGACCACTCCAATACTCATAGATCTTATCATGCATTTAAACAAATATACTCAAGCATGTCATACATTCATGGAATGCACTAGTGTACCCTTATAAAATTTGATCTTCGCACAAGAAAAACTACTACCACTTAATATATTGGTCTTCATAAGGTTGTAGATGATAATATTCTCCATGTGCAACTTCAATGAACATACTCCAAGAAACAATTGGGATGATTTAATAATTAAAATACATGTTCCATGACACCCCCCAAAGTTTACTTTTAAGCACTAAATCAAAGATAGATAAAGGTGACATTTTCCTCATTGACAAGCCTATTCATAGATAAATGAGATTTGGTCTTATTTGGCTAGTCATGTATATCTTTCACAATCATATCTCACCATGATATTGAGGTATATTCAACATGAATTGCACTTTGAAGGGAAAATGACTTCCAAATAAGTCACTCTGAAATGAGTGATCTTAAATGGATAACTATTTAATTAGTGATATATTTTGGTACTTTCTGGGTGGAAAAATTGGAGCTATTGACTTATAGGGCTCATTTTAAGGGCATTACATGTTTTCGTGATTTGGGGTTCAGAAACTTCCAAATCATGTTTGATACATTAAACAACATTTTTGGGGTCAAATCTTTGTGAATAAAGTTCCCAACCTTTCAATGTTATCCTACACATCGAGAGATTTCCAAAAATGCAAACATCACCTCAATTGACGTTTGTGTACACCTTCCTCAATTAGACCTATCATATTAACCACCATGGTACTTGATGGATGGCATGTCATATTCCATTACTCACACACATGGAGATATTCATGTGTGGATTTTAAAGAAGATTTTAGAAGATCCAAAATCCTAACCCTATTCAAGAGTTGAGGCATTCAAAAACCCTAAACTTAAAGCTAGATGAGTGTTAAGACATTGTTAAATATTGGGTTGCTAGGAAAGGATGGGGTTCCATTCTTATTGCATTTATTTATTGTTCCATAGTTGAGCAAATAAAGGGATTGGGATATTACAATAGAATAAAGGATGTAGATGGCCCTATAGCAGCCATATAGGCCATATTTTTTGTGGAAACTTCATAATGAGTTCACCTTTGTTTATATTTGCATTTCATAAATAGGAAGAAAACAACAATGTGTAGTCCTCACCTTCTAGCTAGATTTTCCTTTATTTCCTAGGGTACATCTTTTGTTCATTGTTTGGATGGTGTGATATTTGTTTTAGCTTCTTTTATTTCAATCTTATATTTTTTCATTATTTGATTCATTAAGCTAGTAATACTAAACCTTGATTTTAAGCAAAACATTGCATAACAAGAGTTTGTAGAAAATTGTAATATATGTTGTGATGAATTGTTCCAGTGGAATATCCATGATAGTTTGAAAATTATATCGATATCAAATTATTTTTCTTTGGGTTTTCTATGGGAAATTTTAGTATTCAAGAATTGACTTAAAGAAATAAGTCATGAAATCCTAGCCAAGGAAAATGAGTATAATGACAATCCAAGGGATGTTTCGAAGGAGAGATTTTCCAAACTAGAAGCAAAAGTCACTAGCATGTTTTACAACATGAGTATCCTCATGTATTCTCTATAGAGAAATTTTGGACCTTTCGAGGAGTTTGGTACCTCTAACTCAATAGCTATCTTAGACAAGAAATCTAGAGACAATGAAGACCCAATAAAGGAGCTGAAAAATGATTCAAATAAAGAGAGAACAAGTTCCAATATCACTTCTTCCCTATCTCTATTTAAAGTGGAAGTGAAAGTGGACGTCAAACAATATCAAGGTGAGATTGATGTTGTCAAGTTTAATCAATGGTTGCAATAGTTAGAAGTCTATTTTAGTGTTCATAACATAGGAAATGATAAAAATATATCATTTTATTCACTAAAGTTAGAGGGAATGCCTAAACTTGGTGGAAAAACAACACACAAACATAGATTGGAGGGTGATCCCCTAGTAACTAAGTGGGATGTGTTTAAAACTCTCATTAAGTTCAAATTTTACCCTATTGGTTATGAAGAGGACCAATAGATCCATTGGCATTAGTACTATCATAAGAAAGGGAAACGAGTTTAGAAAACAAGCCATTATATTGGGAATATCTCCCAAGAACCCTTATGAGTTCCTCAAGTATCTAGGTGGTCTCCATAGTAATTTAAAGAGGAAAGTGATGTTATTTAAACCTAGGATTTTTTATGAGGCTTGTGTGCAAGCATAGTATCTAGAGTTATGTTGATAAGAAGAAAGGATAACCAAATGGTTCCAAATAGAAACACCACCAAGACACTTCTAAGGAGGGAAAGAAGAAGTAGAAAGGAAATGGTACTAAGAAGACAACAACAAATACACATCAATGCAAGGATCCAATTAATCTCTGCAACCATTGTAATATTGATGATCACATCATATATAAGTGTTGGAAGCTATATCCTGAGATAAATCCAAAGAATTGCAAGAAGGAGGCCAAGAAGAAGAACATACTAGCTGTGGATTCAAGCAACTAAGTATAGAGTGACTTAGATGTATATGAAAATATTGTCTGCACTATAATATAGAAGGAGGTGAACTTAAGTAGCCTCCATCCCAAGGAAGAGAAGGAGATGACTAAAATCTTCCACATCAAGATCAAGTTTAATAAGACAAAGTTTGATGCCCTACTTGATTTCAATTCACAATCCAAACTCATAGCATAATATTTGGTAAGTAAGTTTGGATCGGGAGTTCATGACCATTCTTACCCATACCCATTAGAATGGGTAAATAAGGATACATATCTAAGGGTCGCTAAGCAGTGCAAAATCAAATTTTCTATAAGTACATGCTATATTGATGAAGTGGAGGTAGATGTAGCACCACTTGATGTGTGTGATGTTGTGTTTTGAAGCTCCTACATGTACATTAGGGTTCCAACCTTCATGAGGAGAGAAAACCAATACCACTTGATAAAGGATGGGAAGTGTTAGCGATAAAAAATAACTTGCTAATGATTCCCAAATCACATGATAAGAGGATCATTAGGTGGAAGAGTTATTTTTAAATCTTAAAGTTTTATAGGTTTTGAGAAAGGCTCAAATTCACGTCAATTCAATAAAATGAGGATTTCACCTCTAAAAATAGGCCAAAAGTTAATTTCAGCTTTTGGCAGCTAAATGTGAAATTTACTGTTAAGCCCTAATATTGGCTCATTACCCCTTAATTGGGGCATATTATATTAGTAATGTTATTTTATTTATGTCGGCTATAGGCCATTAGTTGTAATTATACCTCCTAGTCTCCTATATATACCAAGGAGACATTTTCATTTGGAATCATCTTGTACTTGAACATTTAAGTGGGGTAAAAGGAGGTTGCCCCCTCGAAGAGGCTTAGTATATGAAATTATCTCTTTTTCAAGGCGTTGAGTACTTTTTCTGAGGTTTTTCTATGCTATATTGATATTTGGTTCTTAACATATGGTATCAGAGCTCAAAGTCTTGGGGTTTCACTGCTACATCTGAGACACCATGGAATTTTCACTATAACTTTTTTTATGCAATGTTTCAGAAGGAACGATTTGGAGGATATTTAGTAGATGGATCAAGGTACATTGGGTTCAAAATTCAGTTGCTAAGGCATTATACTTTCGGAGATACAACCTGTACAAGATAGGGTTTTGGAATAATCCTGAACTGAGTCATTACAGAATTTTCGCTATAAAAACGTTTCTGTAATGTTTCAGACCCTAACCTCTAGAGGATATTTATAGAAATCAGTAAGGTATCCGTGGTAAAAATTTCAGCTTCTAGGTCATCTTAAATTTGGATATACACCCTGTGTAAGATAGGGTATCTGACTAGTCCTATTGACTAGTCTCAAGAAGGTGTTCCAGGTAAAACAATCATAACTTCTTCCTAGAGTATCCAAATTGAGTGGGACTGGTTTCATCGGATCGTGGACAGTCTGTAGTATTTCTGGTGTGAGTTTCAGAATTTAATATCAATTATTGTGTGTGGGCCACGCTATACAAGTGAGATCTCCTGGAAAGGCCAAAAATCGGCAAGTTGTGGGGAAGTTACCATAAATTCCACTTGGCACATCCAATTTTGATCAGACCTGTGGCATTGCAGAGAAGAAATATCAGAGAACTACATAAAAGAA
>ML797870.1:50686-71470 GCA_009831015.1 Picea engelmannii
TCTTGTACTTGAACATTTAAGTGGGGTAAAAGGAGGTTGCCCCCTCGAAGAGGCTTATTATCTGAAATTATCTCTTTTTCAAGGCGTTGAGTACTTTTTCTGAGGTTTTTCTATGCTATATTGATATTTGGTTCTTAACATTTACAGTGTAATGAGCCACCAAAAAGCTCTGAATTTCGGCGGCTAAAAGGAAAAATACACGACTAATAAGCCGCCGAAAGCTTTGAAGAGTCCATATCGGTCTTCTTTCTGCCCATATCACATTTTTCCGTTTCCAGAATATGTGGGAATGATCTCAAATTAAAGATAATAATTATCATAAGTTAGATCATCCTCTTTATCAAGTTTTGAAGGCATATGGTAAGGGAATGAAGCCAAATGGATATAAATCGCCCAACCATCAAAGACATATTTTGAAATCTGAGATTTTCACTAGCACGCTGCCAAATAATTCTCCAGATTGTCAAATTCGACTTATGATGATAAGATTGGATCATTTATGCTAAAAGATCAAATTGATTATGTTTATTTTTGGTATTTCAGATCCATTAAATTAGGATCTTGAAACCTTGATGTAAAGGCTATAAAATCCTAAGAATTCTAAGACACCAGGGAGGGGGGAAAAATAGTCTGAAGATTGTGGTTCTATTCTTTAAGACTTGTACATTTAATACTTTGGAGATGTCCATGAATATATCTTGACATCGAGCTTCTTTCACTTTGTTTGTTCAATTTTCATCTCCCTTCTTTCCAAGTTTATGTATACTCAATGACAGAAGGCTATCATCCCATCTCTTTGTTGGTATATTAGACTTATATACATTGCTTCTTATGTCTGTCTTAGTGCCATATAGCTATCATCCTATCAATGCACTCATAAGCTTAACCTGTAAGTATTTACTTATCATGTCTGGACATATACTATATAGAAATCTTATATATGTTTCTGCTGGTATGAAGAAGTATCTTACCTATCATTACTGGCCATTCACATATGATTTTGTGTAGGTATTTCTTGCTAGCATAATGAATCTTCTCCATGTTTTCACACATTGATTAAAATGTTCTGAGCAACATAGTTGAAAGCCTTGGTCTCTCAAGTGACCCATGTCTTTCTAAATGGATGTGAGTTTATAATGTCATCTGATTTGATCATTTTTCCTCCACATTTTATTGATCTATTTAAGTTACCAAGCTTACACCCTTCTATAGTCAATGAGTGATTTTTTGGAGAGATAACAAAATGGCGTCGTTGCCGGGGAACGAAATTGAAAGTAGAGTTTCCCTGGGAGAATGACATAGATCTGTATCTTGATGGTAGACAAGAGACATACATAAAATTTGACTGTAATCATTTTCCTGGCGATTCTACATTAAAGACTCCACTGGGGAGGATCCGATTGATAGAATATGAAGAAGCTAAATTCTAAATCAAGGTACCAATTCATCAGTTTACTTCATGAATTGTTGTTGTCTTTTATTAACTCTTTCATGATTTTCCCTTTACATGTAAAGAGAATCATTTTTTGTTTTGTATATTTAGAAAATCACTATCCTTCTTATATACATCCAACATTAGAAGACGAAATTATGCAGCCTAATATTCTAGATGTTGATTCAATACCTTCATCACCATCTATTTCTAAAAAATAATTATGCTTTTCAATACCCTCTATCTTTGATAAACAATCTGATCTTGAGGAAATCAAAATTGATTCAAAACCCAATCAGATTTCAATTCCTCTTACCAAATTTTCTGAACCTTGTCAACGACTTGATATCCCTCATGATCAGCCTACAACCTTTCAGATTAAAATCAAGATGAAGATGTTTAAGCCTTTAAAGTTTCCCTCCTTCATCCTTATCCTGTTGACTGTTATGAATATCTCCCTTGGTTTTCCGGAGAGAATCAAGCTTCAGATGAAAGATACTTGGAATCCTTTTGGATTTTGTTGATCATTTTCAGATTGTTCATGAAGATGTGATCATGAGATATTTTTCAAAATCTTTGATCATAGATGTTTCTCTATGGTTTAAAGGTCTAAGAGATGATTCTATTGGTTCTTGGTCCGAGTTCTCAAATGTTTTTATGAAGTATTGGGGTGAAAACAAATCAACAGATTCATACCTTGCTGATTTCTATGCCTTGAAGAAACAACAAAATGAAACCTTGCTTGTTTTCAATCGAAGATTTTGCAGCATTTACTATGGTATGCCTTTGGAGATCCGACCTATAGAGAAATCTGCCATGATTTATTATGTTATGGGGTTGCATTCAAAACTTGCTCTTTTTCTGCTAGAAAGAAAGTCTTCATCCTTAAAGATCTTGTTTGAAGATTCTCTAGAGATCGAGGAGAACATCATTGTTTCCAGGAGGATTCGAGAGCAGGCTGATTTTGAAAATCTACATCTACTTGAGCCAGCAAAATGTCAGTATAATTCATATTTTGAGTAGGAAGGTAATGACTATGAGGCAGTTTTAGAACAACAACAAGCAACTGAAACTACTTCAGATTGTGAATCAAATTCATCAACTTTTGCAGAGTATTCCAGAAACAGGTATTCATGTAAAATTTATGATCAGTTTACAAAGCATGTTGAACCTATGATAACTAATGATTGTATAGACAATTACATTTTTAAAATTGATCATGATCTCTGTCATTCAAACACTACTCTATCATCATCCTTTGAAAACTTTTCTGAAGAGAAGGTCATAGTGTTTGATGATCACAATGTAATCACAAAGGAACAAGAAGTTAATCAATCTTCTAACAGAAGAATAGTCATGGCTGAGCAAGAGGTTTCCATAGATATACAGTTGTTTCCCGAAGATCAACATGTTTCAAATCTGTGTTTTAAAGACCCAGTGGAAACCTTCATAGAATCATACATTTCAGAGAAATTGAAAGTTTCAGACTTCTTTAGCTTGCACATGTTTTCTGGTGAGTTTGGTTTTGTGAATGGCTTCTTATCATTATTGTTACACTTCAAACATCAACTATTGATCAGTGTGAATGATGAAATTATTTCAGTGTTAAAATTGCTTGGATGGTTGCTATGGAAATCAACATTCACTTAACCAATTGCAGAACTGGTTAGAGTAGAGTAGGGTAGGAAATAAGCTCACTTCCAGAGCATTTCTTTTCTCCAATTTGCAGTAGATGTATCAGTCACCTTGTGTGAATAAAGGCAGGTCTTGAAGATGTTATTTCCCAAAAATAACCTGCAAATTATTGAGACACCACATACAAGATGGCCATTAGAGAGAATATTTATTAAGAGTCTTTTAGAAGAGCTTTAGAATTATATTTTATGAAAGTTCTTGAGTCAACACTTCATTGATAAATAATCTCAAAAGACATTTTTCGGTGGCTAAGGGGTATGTTTCAAAGTGTTGTAAGCTATTGAAAGTACTAACTTTCGGTAGCTAAAACCAAAATCTCAGGGCGTTCTAAGCCACCGAAATTGCAGAGCATGACAAACGGTTAGCACGTCAAAATAGGGTCTTCAACCGCCAAAGTACATGTTTCATATTGATCAGTTAACCGCCGAAATGAATTCTAGGAAATATCATTGAGGTTTGGTCGATCAACTTCTTCCATAATCATAATTTGATTTGATTTAGCTAACCTTAGATTTATCAAATCTCCTATTTTGTCATGATGTTTGGATCTGATCTTCATTCAAAGTTCTCCTCTATGATTAACTCGACCATTCCTCATCACACGACCTATCCTTGATCTTCCTAGTCAAATGTGACTCATAGAAAAAAATTGAAACCCCTTGTGTCTCTTAAGCTTCCTAAAATTTGGGCCTCTACTAAAGCACATTCCTCATATCTCGCCTTTATCTTTGCTGAGCCCTAGACTCCTTCTACTGGTCCTGAGTTTGTTTTCCCCAAACTCGATGCCATTGTATTGCAGATATTGACATTGTTTTTGCAGATAAAGAAGGGAAACATTTTTCTCAAGAAAGAGCTCAATGATATAGCATATCTGGAATCTCAGCCTGAGATTTCCTAGATGTTCAGAGATGCTACATGATATAGGTATTGTGAAAAACTCCAAGGATCCTTAAAGCATCAACAAGCAACATAAAGTAAAGGTGTATACAGAGGTAAAGGTTTTGTAGTTGCGCTTCATGGAAAGAAAGTGGTCACTCTGGTGATGAATAGAAACAAAGGTACAAGGAATTTCATATGGAATCAGATTAACATTTCATTTCACCAGGTTTTCTTCCACTGCAACAACATAACGACATACACATTGTAATGTGTATGAAGCATAACAGAGGCTGAGAGAAATACAGACGTATTATATACCAGTCTAGAAGATATACAAAGATCATCTATACAGATCATGAAAGGTTTTCATAAAGAGGTGAATGGTTGACTCCATTCCCAATGGAATACTGACTCCATCCCTAATGGAACACTAGACATTAATTTCAGATTTTATTTTTCTGGAAAGGCATTAGATCTGTGGTTCTTGGAAACCTCGCAGGGAGGTATCCATCCCAGTTGGAGCCAGATGTTAGCGATAAAAAATAACTTGCTAATGATTCCCAAATCACATGATAAGAGGATCATTAGGTGGAAGAGTTATTTTTAAATCTTAAAGTTTTAGAGGTTTTGAGAAAGGCTCAAATTCACATCAATTCAATAAAATGAGGATTTCACCTCTAAAAATAGGCCAAAAGTTAATTTCAACTTTTGGCGGCTAAATGTGAAATTTACAGTGTAACGAGTCACTGAAAAGATCTGACTTTCGATGGCTAAAAGGAAAAATACACGACTAATAAGCTGCTGAAAGCTCTGAAGAGTCAAGATCGGTCTTCTTTATGCCCAGATCGCGTTTTTTCGTTTCCAGAATCTGTGGGAATGATCTCAAATTAAAGATAATAATTATCAGAAGCTAGATCATCCTCTGTATCAATTTTTGAAGGCATATCGTAAGGGAATGAAGCCAAATGGCATGTTTATTCTTGACATAAATCACCCAGTCATCAATGGCAGATTTCGAAATTTGAGATTTTCACCAACAAGCTGCCAAATAATTCTCCAGATTGTCAAATTCGACTTATGATGATAAGATTGGATCATTTATGCTAAAAGATCAAATTGATTATGTTTATTTTTGGTATTTCAGATCCATTAAATTAGGATCTTGAAACCTTGATGTAAAGGCTATAAAAGCCTAAGAATTCTAAGACACTGGGGAGGGGGGAAAATACAGTCTGAGGACTGTGGTTCTATTCTTTAAGACTTGTACATCTCATCCTTTGGATATGTCCATGAATATATATTGACATCGAGCTTCTTTCACTTTGTTTGTTCAGTTTTCATCTCCTTTCTTTCCAAGTTTATGTATACTTAATGACAAAAGGTTGCCATCCCATCTCTTCGTTGGTATATTAGACTTATATACATTGCTTCTTATGTTTGTCTTAGTGCCAGATAGTTGTCATCCTATCAGTGCACTCATAAGCTTAAGCTGCAAGTATTTACTTATTATGTCTAGCCATCTACTATATACAAATCTTATATATGTTTATGCTGGTATGAAGAAGTATCTTACCTATCATTACTGGCCATTCACATATGCTTTTGTGTAGGTATTTCTTGCTAGCATAATGAGTCTTCTCCATGTTTTCACACATTGATTAAAACTTTCTGAGAAACATAGTTGAAAGACTTGGTCTCTCAAGTGACCCATGTCTTTCTAAATGGATGTGAGTTTATAATGTCATCCGATTTGATCATTTTTCCTCCACAAACATGAAGCTAGGATTAGGAGGGAGATAATCCCCAACAATATGATCCATTGAAGAAGAATCTGTAAAGACTATGAATTATCTACCCATGTTCTCCATTGGAAGTAACAACCATGATAAGTAGCACGTGTTCATATTGACTCTAGAAGAAGTCTTCTTCGAAAATAAACCTTGAATATCCTTGGTTTTCCATCTACATTTATGTTCCTATGGCGGAAGGAAAAAGTTGGAGCCTTAAGGAAAAAAGGGCATGTAATCTATCGAAGATTCCATGGACTCCAACATTAAAGAGAAACATGAGGAAGAACATGAAGATTCCAAGAAAGAAAGAAAACTTAGAACAACTAATTGAACCAGTTTGAACCCACTAGAAGAAGTCAAGCAAAAGGAATGGAAGGAAGTTGTGATGAAGAGCAATGTATGTGAGAAATTGTGAAAAATACTTATAAATGGAAGCATTGATAGATACAAGGTGAGACTCAGGGCTAGAGGGTTCTCCCAGAAGAAGGGAGAATACTATGATGATAGCCTTGTTCCATTAACCAGATATACCTCTACACGAGCCATTATATCTCTTGTAGTATCCATGGGTTGGAGTTTACATTAGATGAATGTAAAGATTGTTCTTCTCAACAAAGTAATTGAAGAAGACGCATAAGTAGAGAAACCTCAAGGTTTTGAGGTATACCAAAAAGAGACCCTTGTATGCAGATGAAGGAAGACCTTGTATGGATTCAAAAAACTTGGTGAAAATCCTCTCATGTACAACATAAGCATGGTGAAAAATTCCAATGACAGAGGAAGTATATTGAAATGGTTCTTCATAAGTCCAGTATGATGGATTGCAAATCCATGGAAAATCTCCCATGACGATAGATCTGAAGAAGTTGAGAGACTCTAATCCAGTAGACCCGTCTCTGTATCAAAAATTGATTGGCCCGTTAATGTATTTAGAGAATACTCACCTGGATATTTTCTTTGTGGGACATGATATACAACTGCATGGATTTATCGATTTAGTTTGGACAGGGAGTGAAAATAATAGAAGGAGTGCTTCTTGGATATGTTTCAGTTTGAGATTTTCCACAATATCATGGGCTAGTAGGAAAAAAAAGTATATTGCACTCATCACTGCAGAAGAAGAGTAAATTGTATCTTTTGATGCTTGTACATAAGTAGTATGGCCGCGCAAGCTGATTTCTGGATTGTTTGATTAAGTGTTGTATTCGACCGTGATATATTGTGATAATCAGAGATGTGTGAAGCTTTCAGAGAACCCAATGTTCCATGATAGGTCGAAGCACATTGAGATGGAGTATTATTTTCTCCATGATAGAGCCCATAGGGAAGGAGTGGTTCTCTAGTATATCTCTACAGATGAGAAAATAGTAGATATTTTGGAAAGCCTATGTCTAAGGTGAAAAGTTATGTACTTAAGGGACAAGTTGGTACTCATGGAGATGACTTCCTTATTGGAAAATGAAGAGATTACTCCCATGTTGGAAGGGTTCACTGATATGTTATTGATTTATGGGCAGTCATTTTCCAGTTCAGAAAATGGTCTAGGTTGGGAAGTCACCTTCCAGTCTGGAAAGTGGCCCAAGATTTATGATGAACAAGAATTTTCCAGTTCGGAAAATGGTCCATATCAAACAATCATTTCCGTAATGAAAATGGTCTGATAGATTGTTGATGTACCATATACAACAATTCCCCTTGTGGCCAGTGTGGGGAAATGGTCTAAGATATTCATTCTTCTTGGAAGTCACTCTGAGTAGTGGTCAAGTAGAATGGTCCTCCTCGCAGGGAAATCATTCTTTCGAAGTTCACAGTTGTGAGAAGTTTCAGAGAATGGTCCATTTTGGAGGTTGGTGCAAGACAATAATTTCCATAGGAAATGGTCCGGACAGTCATTCCCTAGGTCAGACTCATTCTCTCCAGGTTGCACTATGATTAGTGTCAGAGGAATGACCCAGTTAGGTGAATGGTCTAGGATCATAAATCATGGAAAATTATTCTTCTATGCTTGGGAAGAACAATCTAGATAGACCATGGCTGATGTTTTACCTTTTGAGGGTAGATTATCTTCCATATCTCACAGATGTGAGTGGAAGAATGGCCCAAATGACTCATTTTGTATTATGATATTGTTATGCAGGTTGATATCAAATGATATTATTGTTGTGGAGACTGTATGTCTTTGGACAATAGTTGTATTCTATTGTGGTGGATGTGTTCCACTGGTTGTGACTGTGTCATTGGTTAGTAGCCGTGTGCTACTAGGTGTGGTTGTGTACCACTGGATAGTAGTTGTGTACTACTATGGATAGACATTGTTGTGTTCTATTGGATGGCATTATTCTGATTTCCATTGAGACTACCACTAGTGTTGGAGATGATTTCTAGCTAGATGGATAGTCAGTGTGCTGATGGACAGACATTCTCTAGGTGAAGAATGGTACAAGAAGGAAAAATTGATGGTGGACAAACATCCTTCCTGTGGAGGATGGTCCAGGTTGAAAGATTGATGGTGGAAAAACATTTTCGCTGAGTTCAAAATAGTGGTTGGAGGGGAAATGGTCCAGGATAGTCATTCTTCTAAGATGTATGCCCGAATTAGAAGAATAGTCCTTTTATCCCATGGCATGGCTTCCAACATCTATTGGAACAATTATTCTTCTAGGACATATGTCCATATTAGAAGAATGTTTCTTGTATCACTTTGTGGAGTGAGTGACTTATTCAACATCATTCCCGATTACTTAGATGGAGTATGGATTTGAGATACGATGCAGTTGATTCTATCATATAATACTGATAGTTGTGATGTTTCTCATAAGTTGATCTACGTGATCATGAGATAGCATGTGTGGCTATGATGATGCTACCGGTTGAATGGTATGTTTGTGCTCAATACCATTACCTTTAACACCTCCCTAGCTAGGAGGGAGTGTGGATATTATGGTAGCTGCGAGAGGTATTAACCTCCACATGTAACCTTTGACAAGACTAGAATATTCTGGGAAGCAAGAGAAACCCTAAAATGTTGGATAATAAACCTAGAAGACAAGTCGACTCAAAAGAATATTTAATATTGAGTTATTAGCCTCCAAAAAGAGATGTCAACCCAATCAAGTGATATAGAGTAGTATAAATAGAGGACGCTAGAGCTCATATGTCACTCTCACTCTCACAACTGCATAAGACTAGTGGTGTGCAATTTGGGAGAGGGAGTGCAGCTGCAGCTGCTGAAACTGGGATTTTGGATTTTGGTTGGACTTTCTCTTAGTTATGGTTTGGAATTTATTCTTTGTCTTTGGTTATTCTTGCTTGGTGTGTTATCCTTGGAGAAATATGCGCTACCTTGGTTGGCTATTGTTCTGCTTCCAGAATTATTCTTTCTGTCAAGGTTAAGGTTCTCGGGGGTGACCTTTATGCCTATGGTTGGGTGACAATATTGCTATATTGTCTATGGAAAAATGAGCACATCTCTTTATTTCTAACACCCTTAACATGACTGGATTGTTTTGGGTGTCTCCTCCCGACTACCACGAGTTTTGAACCTTGGTCGCCTTACATAATGAAACCCTCGAAAAAAAATTGTGCTAGCGATATTTGATGTATTACCTCATTCATCAAGAAAATTCTATCCACTTGTAACATTTTAAGTAAACAAGGAAATAATTTGGGCACATTTGTTTAATGAGCATGGATTTTAGACTACAGAGTAATTATAAATCTTAACAAAAGTTTGATAATCTAATTTTATACAGTTCATATTCAAGAACTTATAATTCCTACTCATTTAGGAAAACATAAATATCTCATTATACAATGGCACTTTACTTATCCTTATGGTATCCTTAATCAAAATTTTCAATTTTCTTGTTGGTTCAATTTTCCAAAATATTTTCATTTAGAAGCTTATGTCAATAAAAAAATAACAATGATCATGGCTTCAATGATAGAGTGTTTTGTAGCCACTAAAAAAAAGATTTGTAACAACTAAAACTGTTATTTTGGAAAAAAAAATAAAAAATATATATATAGAAAGAAAGTCTTCATCCTTAAAGATCTTGTTTGAAGATGCTCTAGAGATCGAGGAGAACATCATTGTTTCTAGGAGGATTTGAGAGCAGGCTGATTTTGAAAATCTGCATCTACTTGAGCAAGCAGAATGTCAGTATAATTCAGATTTTGAGCAGGAAGGTAATGACTATGAGGCAATTTTAGAACAACAACAAGAAACTAAAACTACTTCAGATTGTGAATCAAATTCATTAACTTTTGCAGAGAATTCCATAAACAAGTATTCATGTAAAATTTATGATCAATTTACACAGCATGTTGAACCTATGATAACTAATGATTGTATAGACAATTACATTTTTAAAACTGATCATGATCTATGTCATTCAAACACTACTCTATCATCATCATCTGAAAACTTTTCTGAAGAGAAGGTCATAGTGTTTGATGATCACAATGTAATCACAAAGGAACAAGAAGTTAATCAATCTTCTAATAGAAGAACAATCATGGTTGAGCAAGAGGTTTCCATAGATATACAGTTTTTTCTCGAAGATCAACATGTTTCAGATTTGTGATTTTAAGACCTAGTGGTAGCCTTCATAGAATCATACATTTCAAAGAAATTGAAAGTTTCAGACTTCTTTAGCTTGCACATGTTTTCTGGTGAGTTTGGTTTTGTGAATGGCTTCTTATCATTCTTGTTACACTTCAAACATTGGCTATTGATTAGTGTGAATGATGAGATTATTTCAGTGTTAAAATTGCTTGGATGGTTTCTATGGAAATCAACATTCACTTAACCAATTGTAGAACTGGTTAGAGTAGAGTAGGGTAGGAAATAAGCTTGATGCCCAAGCATTTCTTTTCTCCAGTTTGTAGCAGATGTATTAGTCACATTGTGTGAATAAAGGCAGGTCTTGAAGATGTTATTTCCCAAAAATAACCTGCAAATTATTGAGACACCACATACAAGATGGCCATTAGAGAGAAGATTTATTAAGAGTATTTTAGAAGATATTTAGACTTATATTTTATGAAAGTTCTTGAGTCAGCACTTCATTGATAAATAATCTCAAAAGACATTTTTCGGTGGCTAAGGGGTATGTTTCAAAGTGTTGTAAGCTACCGAAAGTACTAACTTTTGACAGCTAAAACCAAAATCTTAGGGTGTTCTAAGCCACCGAAATTCCAGAGCATGCCAAACAGTTAGGACGTCAAAAAAAGGTCTTCAACTGCCAAAGTACAGGTGTCATCTTGATCAGTTAACCGTCGAAATGAATTCTAGGAAATATCATTGAGGTTTGGTCGATCCATTTCTGCCATAATCATAATTTGATTTGATTTTGCTAACCCTAGATTTATCAAATATCCTATTTTTCCATTATGTTTGGATCTGATCTTCATTCAAAGTTCTCCTCTATGATTAACTCAACCATTCCTCATCACATGACCTATCCTTAATCTTCCTAGTCGAATGTGACTCACAGAAAAAATTTGAAACCCCTTGTATCTCTTAAGCTTCCTAAAATTCAGGCCTCTACTCAAGAACATTCCTCATATCTTGCCTTTATCTTTGCTGAGCCCTAGACTCCTTCTACTAGTGCTGAGTTTGTTTCCCCCAAACCCGATTCCATTGTATTGCAAATATTGACATTGTTTTTGCAAATAAAGAAGGGAAACATTTTGCTCAAGAAAGAGCTCAATGATATAACATATCTGAAATCTCAGCCTGAGATTTCACAGATGTTCAAAGATGCTACATGCTACAGGGATTGTGAAAAACTCCAAGGATCCCTGAAGCATCAACAAGAAACATAAAGTAAAGGTGTATACAGAGGTAAAGGTTTTGTAGATGTGCTTCATGGAAAGAAAGTGGTCACTCTGGTGATGAATAGAAACAAAGGTAAAAGGAATTTCATATGGAATCAAATTAACATTTCATTTCACCAGGTTTTCTTCCACTGCAACAACAGAACGACATACATACTGTAATGTGTATGAAGCATAACAAAAGCTGAGAGAAATATATACGTATTATATATCAGTCTAGAATATATACAAAGATCATCTATACAGGTCATGAAATGTTTTCAGATTGAGGTGAATGGTTGACTCCATGCCCAATGGAATACTGACTCCATGCCCAATGGAGCACTAGACATTAAGTTCAGATTTTATTTTTCTTGAAAGGCATTAGATCTGTGGTTCTTGGAAACCTCGCAGGGAGGTCTCCATCCCAGTTGGAGCCAGATGTTAGCGATCAAAAATAATTTGCTAATGATTCCCAAATCACATGATAGGAGGATCATTAGGTGGAAGAGTTATTTTTAAATCTTAAAGTTTTAGAGGTTTTGAGAAAGGCTCAAATTCACATCAATTCAATAAAATGAGGATTTCACCTCTAAAAATAGGCCAAAAGTTAATTTCAGCTTTCGGCAGCTAAATGTGAAATTTACAGTGTAATAAGCCGCCAAAAAGTGGCTAAAAGGAAAAATACATAACTAATAAGCCGTCGAAAGCTCTGAAGAGTCCAGATCGGTCTTCTTTATGCCCAAATCACGTTTTTCAGTTTCCAGAATCTGTGGGAATGATCTTAAGTTAAAGATAATAATTATCAGAAGCTAGATCATCCTCTTTATCAAGTTTTGAAGGCATATGGTAAGGGAATGAAGCCAAATGGAATGTTTATTCTTGACATAAATCACCCAACCATCAAAGACAAATTTCAAAATATGTGATTTTCACTAGCAAGCAGCCAAATAATTCTCCAGATTGTCAAATTCGACTTATGATGATAAGATTGTATCATTTATGCTAAAATATCAAATTGATTATGTTTATTTTTGGTATTTCAGATCCATTAAATTAGGATCTTGAAACCTTGATGTAAGGGCTATAAAAGCCTAAGAATTCTAAGACACCGGGGAGGGGGGGAAAACAGTCTAAGGAATTTGGTTCTATTCCTTAAGACTTGTACATTTCATCCTTTGGACATGTCCATGAATATCTTGACATCGAGCTTCTTTCATTTTGTTTGTTTATTTTTCATCTCCTTTATTTCCAAGTTTGTGTATACTCAATGACATAAGGTTGTCATCCCATATCTTCGTTGGTATAGTAGACTTATATACATTGCTTCTTATGTTTGTCTTAGTGCCAGATAACTATCATCCTATCAGTGCACTCATAATATTAAGCTGCAAGTATTTACTTATTATGTCTGGCCATCTACTATATACAAATCTTATACATGTTTCTTTTGGTATGAAGAATTATCTTACCTATCATTACTGACCATTCACATATGCTTTTGTGTAGGTATTTCTTGCTAGAATAATGAGTCTTCTCCATGTTTTCACACATTGATTAAAACTTTTTGAGAAACATAGTTGAAATCCTTGGTATCTCAAGTGACCCATGTCTTTCTAAATGGATGTGAGTTTATAATGTCATCCGATTTTATCCTTTTTTCTCCACACTTTATTGATCTATTTAAGTTACCAAGATTACACCCTTCTACAGTCAGGGAGTGATTTCTTGGAGAGATAACAAGAAGTATTCATCATCAACGTGCACAAAGGTAAATCAAAGATCTCTATAGTAAGTGATAACCAAGCCAAGAAATTGATAAATTCAAGTAGGAATTTTGTATTTCTCTTCTTAGTTTAGAATCAAGAAGGACATGAATTCATAAAGTTAAAGGAATATCTATAGGAATATACTAAAGTGAAAAACCACCAATTGGAGGAGATATTATAGGAAAACAAAGAAATGTTCTAAGAGCCTAAAGGGTTACCATATGAGAGGGAAGTGGAGCACCAAATACAATCATTTCCTAATTCCACATTTCCAAGGATAGTAATTTATAAATAGCCCATATTGGAAGTGGATGAAGTGAATAAATGATTGCAACAAATGCTAGGGTAGGGAGTAATTTGAACAAGTATCTCACCTTGTGGGTCCCATATCATCATATTTCCAAAGAAGGATGGGACTTGGATAATGGTATTGACTACATAGATTTGAATAAGATTATACTCAAGAACCAATACCCTCTTCTTGCTATTAATGAATTTATATATTAGTTGCAACATGCCAAGTAATTCACCAAGTTGGATCTCAAAATGGGATACCACTAGGTATGATTAAAACAAGAAGACACCTGGAAGACCACCTTCAATATGATGTGAGGTCTATATGAATGGATGGTGATGCATTTTGGTTTATGTAATGCACCAAATACATTTATGTGGTTGATGAATGATGTATTTCATCACTTTCTAGATTCATTTGTAATAGTGTACTTAGATGATATATTGATTTTTATCTCTACCTCATACCCTAAAAAACATTAATTGTTGGAAAACCTTAATAAATGCAAAATTTTCCAATATTCCCTTGTTTATTTGGGGTATTTGATTAGTGAAGGGGAACTAAATATTGGTCCTACAAAGATGGTGTCCATAATCAAGGATCAACTCCTCCTAATGCCACTAAAGTTAGGAGCTGTGTGGGGGTAGTAGAGTACCTTCAAAAGTTTATAAAATACTTGTTATTTATACTTCATCACTCCATGCCATAAAAACCAACAACGGGAGTTTCTAGTGGGGAAAGAATCATTAGAAGGATTTTAAAGAGATGAAACAAAATATTAGTCAAATACCGATGCTTGCAAATCCATTTGAAGTGGAGACATATGCAAGTGGATATGCTATGGGAGAAATCTTGATGCAAGGAGGTAAGGCAATATGCTAATTTTGAAATGTTCCATGGTGGAGTCTTGAACTACCATACATATTCCAAGGAACTCTATGTTGTTGTTCAAGCGATTAGGAAATGGAAGCACTATCTTATGGGAAAAGAAACCATCATCCACATTGTTCACTAGCTATTACGATATTTGCAAGCCCAAAGTAAGCTTCAACAAACAAAACACTACAAGAAGATGGGTTTTTTACAACACTTTCATCTTATCATAAAATATAAGAAGGGGAGTATTGATAAGTTGGTAGGCATGCTTCCAAGGCCACACACACCCAAAATATTATCTTTGGGTACACTTATGCACATGAAGCCTTTAAATCATGATGCATACAAAGAGGAATACACAAAAGATGATGACCTGAAGAAGGCAATTCAGTAACTATAAGGCCAAGTTCATGTAGAATAAGGTGATAAAAAGGATGACTATTATCTCTAGGATGGGTTTCTCTACATGTTGGACAAGCTTTGTGTTCCTAAAAGTGAAATATTGTTGAATATCCAACATCCATTCAATGAAAATGTTGAACCTTCAATTTCCATTCAATGTTTGAGAGGTCAAACAAATGTATATATATTGACACTACTCTTTTTTGGATTAAAAAAAATATTTAGACCAAGGTCACAATCTTCTTTGAGTTGTGCAATGTATTATATGTAAGACTAGTAGAATTCTTTTTGTAAATCTCATTTTCTTAAAAAATAAATTTAGACAATTAATATTGATCTCAGAAGATTGATACCCCTTAAAACACCTAATCCCTAATATATATCACCCATAATCTCTACTATCTACAACTAGCAAGTTTGATGAAAGGAGGGACATTTGGACAAAAACATTAATGTGAAGGAACAAACATATGCCTAGTTTCATCAATCAAGAGAAACTTAGTTAGTGTCAATTAATAAACAATCAACATGTATTACCTCATTCATCAAGGGAATTCCATCCACTTGGAACATTTTAAGTGAACATGGAAATACTTTAAGTATATTTATTCAATGAGCACACCTTTTAAACTACAAAATAATTCTAAGTCTTAACAAAAATTCCATAATCTAAATGTTATATAGCTCTTATTCAAGAACTTACAACTCTTACTCATTTAGGAAAACATAAATGTCTCATGATACAATGGTGCTTCACTTATCCTAGGTGTTTATTTAATCAAGTTCTGAAATTTTCTTGTTGACTCCATTTTCCAAATTTTTTGGATTTATAAGCTTATGTTAGTATGAAGATATCAATGATTGTACTTTTATTGATACATTGTTTCACAGTGATTGAAAATAAAATTTGTAACCATTGGAAATAGATATTTGTAGCATGATAAAAACACTTTGAAAAACATGGTATATTATAACAAACATTATGAAAACAATATCTAGAGCAAGAAATACTTTAACAAACAATTGACATGTATTACCTCATTCATCAAGGGAATTCCAGACCCTTGTAATATTTTAAGTAAACAAGGAAAGAATTTAAGTACATTTATTCAATAAGCACACATTTTAGACTACAATGTACTTCTAAATCTTAACAAAAATTTCATAATCTAAATGTTATATAGTTCCTAGTCAAGAACTTGCAATTCTTACTCATTTAGGAAAACATAAAATTCTCATGATACAATGGTGCTTTACTTATCCTATTTTTTTAATCATTTTTTCCCATTTACTTATCAATGATTGCATCACCATTAATATAATGTTCTACACCCACTGAAAACATGATTTGTAACTAATGAAATTGTTATTTCAAAAAACATTGTCCTGTAAACACTAAAAATGAGGACTTGTAACATGTTGAAAGCACTTTGGAAAATAGGGTATATAATAACAAATAATATAATAAATACTATAAAAAATATTTAAAGCATAGAGTAATTCAACAAACAATTGTCATGTATTACCTCATTCATCTTTCTTTTTGTTTGTTAGAATGTTTGTTACCTGTGGGACTAGCTTGTGGTCTAAGAAACCACGACCCAGGGGCATCTAAGCCGTCAAAATCACCAGGGATCACACCTGGCTTGGAGAACACTAACTCTTTGTTGATATTATGGTAGTTTCGAGAGGTATCAACCTCCACTTGTAACCTTTGACAAGACTAGAATATTTCGGGAATCAAGATAAACCCTAAAACGTTGGATAATAACCCTAGAAGACAAGTCAACTTAAGAGAATATTTAATATTGAGTTATTAGCCTCCAGAAAGAGAAGTCAACCCACTCAAGTGAGATAGAGTAGTATAAATAGAGGGCGCTAGATCTCATTTTTCACTCTCACTCTCACAACTGCATAAGACTAGTGGTGCACAAGTTTGGAGAGGGAGTGCAACTGCAGTTGTAGTTGTTGCAACTGGGATTTTGGCTTTTGGTTGGAATTTCTCTTGGTTATGGTTTGGAATTTCTGCTTGGTCTTTGGTTATTCTTTCTTGGTGCACTAGCCTTGGAGAAATATGTGCTACCTTGGTTTTCTATTGTTCTTCTTCTAGAATTATTTTGTCTATTAAGGTTAAGGTGCTCAAGGGTGGCCTTTGTGTCTATGGTTGGGTGACAATATTGCTATATTTTCTATGGAAAAATGAGGACAACTATTTATTTCTAACAATTTATGGGCCCACACTATATTCATACAGTCTAACCACTATAAGATAGATTAGGAAGTTATTTTTTAAGCTCGTTGTGGCACTAGTTACAACTACAACTAGGTTTTCTGATTATGTAGCTGCAACAAACCCTAACCCTTGTGTTCGAGCACTTATGGTTAAATGTTTAACCTGATTCCTTGACATACTAGTGCACCCTATCCTAGATCACCTCTTGGTACTCTCAGCTAGAAAAAACGTCAGGTTTGAATTTTTGGTCAAAGTCAAAGTCAAAGTCAAAGGTTGATTTTTGGTCAAATTGATTTTTGTAGTCAAAGTTGAAATTTTAGAGTTTCTAGCTTGTTCTAATCATTGAATCTTGTGATTGAGTTTATAATCTATTCTTGTCAATATGGTATCTAGTTTTAGATTGGAAGACAAGTTGGACGATGCTACAAGACTTCAAAGGTATGCACTTGTATATGCTATCCAAGTTATATCATCTAGAAAAACGTGAGTGTATTTGCAGGAAAAGTATTAGAGACATTGTCCAAGCTATAATATTAGATTCAATGGATTCATAGGAACAAGCACACCATCCACAATAGTTGAGGCTTCAGGTTCCAGATAGATATTTCTTGTTTTCTCTTGTTGTTCTTATTCCGGGAAGGTACCCTTGTGAAATATGTTTGATGAACAATCCTTGCGGAAGTTGTCATAAAATAAGTTTATAAGGATGAAACAACTGCTAGATGGGAAAAAATAAAAAATAAACAAAATTAAAGTGAGTCATAGGATTCAGACTTGAAGGAAGTCAGAAATCAAAAGGAAGCCAGAACAAGCTCGTGACACTTTGTAGAAAGAAAAGAGAGATGCAGAAGAAGGAAGCATGAACTCTCTCATATGGAGGGATATGATCACATAATTCCAAAAGAAGAGCATGCATATTTCTCATTTAGACATGAAGTTGGGATTAGGAGGGAGCTAATCCCCAACGATATGATCCATTGAAGAAGAATATGTAAAAACTATGAATTATCTACCCATGTTCTTCATTGGAAGTAACAACCATGATAAGTAGCACTTGTTCATCTTGACTCTAGAAGAAGTCTTCTTCGAAAATAAAACTTGAATATCCTTGGATTTCCATCTACATTTATGTTCCTATGGCAGAAGGAAAAAGTTGGAGCCTTAAGGAAAAAAGGGCATGTAATCTATAGAAGATTCCATGGACTCCAACATTAAAGAGAAACATGAGGAGGAACATGACGATTCCAAGAAAGAAAGAAAACTTAGAACAACTAATTGAACTAGTTTGAACCCACTAGAAGAAGTCAAGCAAAAGGAATGGAAGGAAGTTGTGATGAAGAGAAATGTATGTGAGAAATTGTGAAAAAGACTTATAAATGGAAGCATTGATAGATACAAGGTGAGACTCAGGGCTAGAGGGTTATCCCAGAAGAAGGGAGAATACTATGATGACAAGCTTGTTCCATTAACCAGACATACCTCTACACGAGCCATTATATCTCTTGCAGTATCCATGGGCCTACGTGACATAACACCAAACTTGCTAGTTCTTGTGTCCATATTTTAACTTGTTTTATGATAGAAATGAGAGGGTCAGGATCATAAAAATAGTCATAATCGTCACCATGATGAGGTGGGGTGGAAACGTACAAACAATCGATAGTTGAGATCATGGATTAGAACAATAATAAAAATTGATAAAAAAACAAAATATAAAATTTATAGTACATTACCTACCCTGCATCAATTCCTTTTCCATGATCAACCTGTAATATCAACATCAATATGTTAATTAGATAAAATAATCAATAAGATAAAAACTAATGAAAATCATATTCAAACACAATATTTTGGAAATAACAACTAAAAATTGTAAAACATAATTACATATTTCCTTTATTCGTTTCAAATTGTATTATACTTTATGTATATTCACTTGCAAAAAACCAATTTGCAAAGTGGGGAAACATTCAAAATAACATAAATTTCAACAGATGCAAGGTTAAACATGTTAAAATATTTGATGTGCTCATTTTACCATAGACAATATCATAATATTTTCACCCAACCATAGGAACACAAACACCCATGAGCATCATAACCTTTGCTAGATAGAATGATTCTAAAAGCAACACTAGAACCAAAAAATAACCAAGAGAGAGCATCTTTCTTCAAAGATAGCGCACCAGACAGAAAGTCCCAAAAGCATAGAACAAGGACAATACTCAACTACAGCAGTTGCAGTTGCACTCACCAGGAATACCACCAATGATCAGGGGATCAAATTTTGCTCAATTTTCAAAGTGCTCGAAATGCGACGAAAATAGTGCCATTGTGTCCGTCTCGTCTTCCTGATTCCGGTGATATATTTAATTTCTCAAACGGAGTCCGTATGGAGAAGATATCGCAATCTGTTCGTCAAGACAAACAGGCAAAAATGTTAGATGCTGATTGTACCAGTCCGTACAGTCCGTATGGTCTGACGTGGCATGACCGTACGGGTCGTACGACCATACGATGGTGATGTGACAGGTTGTTGTTGGTTGCTGGATGGCGAATAGGAAGTTGACACGTGTCTGGTTGGTGGCAAATCATAAGAAGACACATGGCCCAATCCATGGGTGCCACGTGTCCCCCATTTTTTTGGTTTATATTGATATATAAAATGTAATGGGAGTCCGTGGGGTTCGACCCCGGGACCTCCCCCCACATGTAAACCTTTATATAACCGTCCGACCAATGCGCCCATGACATGTGACTTAACATATAACTCAACGCATTTTTTATAAAGTCGTTGCAATGTATGAATGGGCGGGGGTCGGGCTGGGGCTTAGCCCCGGCCCGTGGTTATTTGAAACGATATGTGACCATGTTGTAAGGCCCAACGAATGGCGCAGATATATAACCAAAGTTTGTATATTGTAATATGTTCACATATATATACCGTTGTGTATTAGCGCGGGGTTGAAACATAACCCGTGGGTTTTGTTATTTAACCAATGGTTTAACATGCGCGGGAGTTCCAACGGTTATGACGGTTTAACCACTCGTTTGCCTAGCCCAAGGTTCCATGCGCCATATGCCCAGGTGCCAAGGCGGTTAGGGGCTGGCGCGTCCTTAACCGTCCTACGATTTGCACCGTTGGCGCGGTTGCACCCAATGCTGGGTTTTTACGCTTAAAAGAGCGTGTGAGCCAGGTTCATTCAGAGGGGGTGCGAATTGTAGAACCAGAGACATCAAGCTTGGAGAAGGAGACTTCCAGGAGGCCTATCTTTCTCATTTTTCGACCGATTGAGGTGCCGAAAGAGCCCAGACAGGGGTTTTGGGACGCTGGGAAGCCATTGGAGAAGTCAGTTTGACAGTTTGAGCATTGTAAGACATGTTTTTGAGCACTTTTGAGCAATTAATAATAATGATCCATTGGAAGCTGGACCAGGAGATGTAGCCCACAAGAGGGGTGAACTCCTTTATCAATTGTTGTGCACATGTGTTTATGTTCAATGTTTATGCTGCTGTCTATGTGTATTTTGCATAAGTAATCCTTAATTTATGTGTTGCAAACTGATCCTGTTGCTTTAAACACATAACATTTC
>ML797870.1:75989-95617 GCA_009831015.1 Picea engelmannii
TAATGTTGAGAATTTGAAGTTGTATGAGCCTCCGTTGATTGATGATCAAGGAGAGCATGTTCAGATTCCTTCCATTGATGATTTCTTTCCAGAGTATCTAACAGAATTGCAGGAAGACACCATCCTTGACAGGAGAATGCGAACTTCGAAGCGAGGAAATGTGGAGTATTTGCGAGTTGGTCTTAAAGGGACAAATCCAAGCAAGGCCAAGTGGATTGAGGTTGGAAGGGTGAGGGAACTATACCCTCATATTCACATAGACTGAGATAGTCTTTTGGTGGTCCAAAAGCTTCCCAATGGGGAGGTGTGATCAGGGGATCAAATTTTGCTCAATTTTCAAAGTGCTCGGAATGCGACGAAAACAGTGCCATTACGTCTGTCTCGTCTTCCTGATTCCAGCGGTATATTTAATTTCTCAAACGAAGTCCGTATGGAGAAGATATCACGATCTGTTCGTCAAGCCAAATAGGCAAAAATGTTAGATGCTGACTGTACCAGTCCGTACAGTCCGTACGGTTTGACGTGGAAGGACCGTACGAGCCATACGACCGTACGATGGTGACGTGGAAGGTTGTTTTTGGTTGCTGGATGGTGAATAGGAAGTTGACACGTGTCCGGTTGGTGGAAAATCATAAGAAGACACGTGGCCCAATCCATGGGTGCCACGTGTCCGCCATTTGTTTGGTTTATATTGATATATAAAATGTAATGGGAGTCCGCGGGGTTCGACCCTGGGACCTCCCCCCACATGTAAACCTTTATATAACCGTCCGACCAATGTGCCCATGACATGTGACTTAACATATAACTCAACACATTTTTTATAAAGTCGTTGCAATGTATGAATGGGCGGGGGTCGGGCTGGGGCTTAGCCCCGGCCTGTGGTTATTTGAAATGATATGTGACCATGTTGTAAGACCCAACAAATGGCGCGGATATATAACCAAAGTTTGTATATTGTAATATGTTCACATATATATACCGTTGTGTATTAGCGTGGGGTTGAAACATAACCCATGGGTTTTGTTATTTAACCAATGGTTTAACATGCACGGGAGTTCCAACAGTTATGACGGTTTAACCACTCATTTTCCTAGCCCAAGGTTCCATGCGCCATATGCCCAGGTGCCGAGGTGGTTAGGGGCTGGCGTGCCCTTAACCGTCCTACGGTTTGCACCGTTGGTGTGGTTGCACCCGGTGCTGGGTTTTTACGCTTAAAAGAGCGTGTGATCCAGGTTCATTCAGAGGAGGTGCGAATTGTAGAACCAGAGACAGCAAGCTTGGAGAAGGAGACTTCCAGGAGGCCTATCTTTCTCATTTTTCGACCGATTGAGGTGCCGAAAGAGCCCAGACAGGGGTTTTGGGACGCTAGGAAGCCATTGGAGCAGTCAGTTTGACAGTTTGAGCATTGTAAGACATGTTTTATAGCACTTTTGAGAAATTAATAATAATGATCCATTGGAAGCTGGACCAGGAGATGTAGCCCAGAAGAGGGGTGAACTCCTTTATCAATTGTTGTGCACATGTGTTTATGTTCAATGTTTATTCTTCTGTCTATGTGTATTTTTCATAAGTAATCCTTAATTTATGTGTTGCAAACTGATCCTGTTGCTTTAAACACATAACATTTCACTTGCAATAATTATTCAAGTTTTTCAAGTCTTCTTCATTTTTAGATCAACCAAGAATATCATAATACCACCATGAATATCACCAAGAATACCACCAAGAGATACTAGAAGTTAGGGTGCATATCTTAGGCTAGATAGCACTAGAGAGAGAGACCAAGAATCACCCCAAAAGATCCACCTTCCATTCTTGTAGCTTCAAATCCAAACTTACGCCACACTTGAGAGAGTGAGTGAGGTGAGTGAGTACAAATGAGCTCAAGCACCCTCTATTTATAGTGCTCCTTGTCACCTATCTATATCGACTTCTCTTTCTGGAGGGTAGCACTTTAATATTAATTCTTTTACTGAGTCGACTTGTCTTCTAGGTTTTCTACACATTTGTTTAGGGTTTCTCTTGCTTCTGGAATATTCTATTCTAGCCAAAGGTTACACATGGAGGTTAATACCTCCCACAACTACCATAATATCGACACTCTCTCCTAGCTAGGGAGGTATTAACTATAATGGTCTCAAACAAATCCATCCATTTCACATGGTATGGTAAATAATCACATAGTGTTGCAGACCATTATACAGGTAGCATCATCATAGCCACACAATATATCTCATGATCACGAAGATCAAGTTACGAGCATCATCATCACTATCTGTCTAGCTGGAAATCTCCTCCAACACTACTAGTTGGCACACCATCCTAGGAAACACCTTCAATACTACTAGTAGTCTCCATGGAGATCCAGTATTAGTACACAGTTACTACAATTCCATCTAATAGATCAAAACAATGTCGATCCATAGCAACACACCACTTCTATCTAGTGGTACACAACTACTCCTAGTAGCGTACAACTACTATATAGTGACACACAATCACTACCAGTGGAACACATCCGCCACATTAGCACATAGCTATTGTACAGAGACACACATTCTCCATTGCAATCAACTAATAACTACACATGATATCACCATGCAATACAATAGTCTCCTAACATCAAATCATATCATCATTTGCATCATCTCTCGAGCCCATACTCCATCTGAGTAATTGGGCATGATGTTGAATAAGTCATGTGCTGGACCCAACGCACTCAAAATAGTGTCTCACATAAGTCACTCACTCAAAAGAGTAATATAGGGACCATTCTTCTAATATGGACATACGTCCTAGAAGAATGATTGTCCCAACATATGTTGAAAACCTCACAATGAGCTACAAGGAAAATTCTTCTAATCTGAGCATACATCCTAGAAGAATGATTGTCCCAATAGATGTTGAAAGACCCGCCATGGGATACAAGGACTGTTATTCTAATCTAGACATACGTCCTATAAGAATGACTATCCTCCAAGATGCTGAAAGCTATGCCATGGGATACAAGGACCATTCTTCTAATACAGACATACATCCTATAATAATGATTGTCCTAGAACATTTCCCCTTTGGAAACTACTGTGAACTTGAGGAAAATTCATTTCATGTACCAATCTCCCCACTTTGGTCACTACTGTGAAATCATGGAGACACACCATTCTTCTAATCTGAACATACGTCCTAGAATAATAGTTGTCCTGGACCATTCTACCTATCCTGGCAAAGCCCCAGGAGAATAAATGTCCATGGTACATCAACAATATATCAACCTGGACCATTCTCCACAGGGAGAATGTTTGTCCACCAACAATCTGTCAATCCTGGACCATTCTTCATAATAAGAATGTCTATCCACCAACAATCTGTTCTCCCTAGACCATTCTCCACCTAGAGAATGTTTGTCCACCAACACATTGACTATCCATGATGCCATATATCAACACTCCCTACCAATCATGGAATTCATTTCCTCCCTCTCAACCAAGGGATAAATCTCCATGAGTCCCAGCTTGTCCCTCAAGTATGAAAACTTTATCTTGGACAGAGGCTTCGTCAAAATATCAACTATCTACTCATCGATGGAGATATATTGGATAATCATTTCTCCCTTTTGGAATTTATCACGAATAAAATAGAACTTGATATCAATGTTCTTTGACATGTCATGGAACACACAGTTCTATGAAATCTTCACACAACTATGATTATTACAATATATCACAGTCGTATCCAACACCTGATCAAATATTCCATAAATCATCTTACATAGCCATACTGCTTCCGTACACACATCACAAGTTGCAATGTACTCTGCTGAGTGCAACAGACTTATGTTTCCTGCTAGTCCATGATATCATAACAGATCCCAAACTGAAACATATACTAGAAGTACTATGTATGTCATCTACACTCCCTGCCCAATATGAATCAATAAATCCATGCAGTTGTACATCACTGTTTGAGGCATATCTCGAACCATAAATTTAGCATCCCACGAAGATATCTCAAAATGTGCTTTGCAATTATCCAATGCTCATGTCTAGGTTCCACCTAAAACTGGCTCAATGTGTTCACAACAAAGAAAATGTTTGGCCAAGTATTAACCAAATACATCAATGAGCCAATCAATTGTTGGTACAGGGATGAGTCTACTATATCAGAATAAGAGTCTCTCTACTTATTCAAATCTGTCACCATGGGAGTTTCCATGGATTTGGAATCCATCATCCCAAACTTATGAAGAATATTTACAACATACTTCCCTTTCCCCTGGAAGATTTCACAATGCTTCTGCTATACTTATAGTCCCAAATAATAATGCATGAGACCAAGATCCTTCATATCGAATTCAAAGTCTAACTCCCTCTTACACTGGATAATGAGAGGCTCTGCACATGTCAGAAACAAATCATCAACATATAGTAGTCGGATCACAAGTGCATCATTCACAACCTTGTAATAAGGATATGGATCAACATAGCTCTTGGAAAATCCAAGTCTCGTCAAGTAACTGTCAATTCATGCATACCAAGCTCTTGGAACTTGCTTGAGTCCATACAAGGTATTCTTCATACATGGGTTTCTCTTGGGTGTACCTCAAAACCTTGAGGGTTCTCTATATATATTTCTTTCTCAATTACTCCATTGAGAAAAGTGGTTTGTACATCCATTTGATGTAAACTCCAACTGATGTATGTTGCAAGAGATATGAAGGCTCTAATAGAGGTGTATTTGGAAACTAGAGAAAACATCTGATCATATTTTTCTCCCTCCTACTGGGAGAACCCTCTAGCCATGAATCTTTCATTGTATTTATCGATACTCCCATCTATTGCATGCTTTATCTTGTAAACCCATTTTGAAGTGACTACAAACTTTCCTTCATGTCTAGGTACGATTTCCCATACATCATTTTTCATGATGGATTGGTATTCTTCCATCATAGCTTCCTTCCATTCTTTCTTCTTAAATGACAACCAAATATCCTCAAGTGTTCAACACTCGGCTTCTTTCCAGAGAAAGCTTCTTCTGGATTCATGTTCTTCAATATACAATAAGGACTTCTATTCTGAACATATATGATTATCACAACTACTTCTCCACATAGAAACATGGATAGATTCTAGTCATTCATCATTTCCTTGATAGATTCTTCAATGGATCAATTCTTTCTTTCTGCCACACCATTCTATTGAGGATTATGTGGTATAATTAGCTCCCTCCTAATCCTGACTACTTTAAAAAAGGAAACGAGATCCTTGGAGGTGTATTCTCCTCCATTATTAGATCTTGATTTTCTTGTATCTGAGTGAACAATGTCTAAAACATCCTTTTGCTTTCCACGTTTCCTTTAAAATTGGTACTTGGTGAGATCACCTGCCTCACTACTAGATGGATTCATCTAATCCATGTTTACAACTGTCATTCTAGCTCCTTCTCAGATCTATCGCCTATGACCTTCCTGGAACAAGGACAACAAGAGAAAAAGTATTTCCAATAACATTTTCATAAGAACATATCTATGGTAACAAGGATGGTATTCATCATAGGATTACCAAGGTGACCTGCCCGGGAGAAAAACAAGAAATATCTCCTAAAGGAGATGTTAGTTCATTTTGCAAACACGTGCAATAAGAATCTATATCAATGGTACTTATATACAACCAAGTATACCTAGTAGTAATATAACCTTTCAAAGATTGTTGTCACAACTATATTGTTTACTTGTACTGTAACAACTATCAAACTTGATATGTGCAATTTGAAACTTAACAATTTGATCAATCAAACCTGGAACCTAGAGCCTCAACTTCTAGGGAGGGTGCGCTTGTTCCTCTGAATGTACTGGATCCAAGATCATTTCTTTGACAAGGTCTCTTGTACATCCCCTGCAAACACACTTATACATTGCTGGATGATATGAATTGAAAATCATATACAAGTGCATACCTTTGAAATTTGTAGCATCGTTCAAGTTGTCTTCTAATCTGAAACTAGACACCATCTTGACAAGAAGAGGTTAGAAACTAAACAAAAAAGGTTCAATGATTAGAACAAGCTAGAAACTCTGAAATTTCAAATTTGACCACAAAATCAATTTTGACTAAAATTCAAGCTTTGACATTCACTTTGACTAGTCAACCTTTGACGTTCACTTTGACCAGTCAACCTTTGACTTTGACTTTGACCAAAAACTCAAACTTGACGTTTTTGTTGGCTAAGGACACCAGAGGGTGAGCTAGGCTAGGGTGCACTAGAATATCCATAAATTAGGTCCAACGTTTCACTTAAGGTTCCCAAAGAATTAGATTAGGGTTTGTTGCAGCTACAAAATTAGAAACCCTGGTTGCAGTTGCAACTAGTGCTACAACGAGCTTGGAAAACAACTCCCACTCTACCTTCTAGCAGTTAGAATGTACTGAAGGTAGTGTGGGCCCATAACCTATTAAAATATTCGATGTGCTCATTTTACCATAGATAATATCACAATATTGTCACCCAACCATAGGCATGCAACCACCCTCGAGAACCATAACCTTTGCTAGATATAATGATTTCAGAAGAAGCACTAGAACCAATAGATAACCAAGAGAGTGCATATTTCTCCAAAGATAGCGTACCAGACAAAAAGTCCCAAAACCATAGAAAAAGGACAATACTCAACTGCGGCAATTACAGTTGCACTCACCAGAAATACCACCAAGAATATCATAATACCACCAAGAATGTCACCAAGAATACCACCAAGAGATACTAGAAGGTAGAGTGCATAACTTAGAATAGATAGTGCTAGAGAGAGAGAGAAAGAATCACCCTAGAAGATCCACCTTCCATTCTTACAACTGCAACTCCAAACTTGCACCACACTTGAGAGAGTGAATGAGGTGAGTGAGTACAAATGAGCTAAAGCACCCTCTATATACTTCTCTTTCTGGAGGGTAATACTTTAATATTAACTCTTTTACTAAGCTGACTTGTCTTCTAGGGTGTCTATAGATATGTTTAGGGTTTCTCTTGCTTCCGAAATATTCTATTCTAGCCAAAGGTTACACATGGAGGTTAATACCTCCCGCAACTACCATAATATCAACAAAACATTCATATTTAATATAATTTTTAATGCACATTCATGCATAATAATCATCACTGAAACATCATTAAAACATCCTAAATATCATCATTAAAACATATACAATTATCTTCCCCATAGATGCACCCCAATGGTCAATATTGTTTGTAATGTGGCACAATTTCAAACTATGCATATTAAAACATGAAATTGATTCCACAATCATAGGTTGAGATGGGTTTTGCGTTGATGGATGTGTCACCATTTTGTCATTTGATGGAACTTGATGACTGACCCATTTCTTTGGGTTGAATAGTTGGGATGAAATGATGCCATGGGGTACTTGTAATCTACTTAGTCACAAGATTTCCTATTCCAGACAAGCTCTTCTATTTAGAGATAGGAATAGGTGTCAAGGAGGCTAGTAAGAATTTCATTGGTGGATTGATAGATATGGATATGATGAATGTGTTGGTGCATGGAGTATTCAAAATCATATATGAAATTATATTGGTTTCATGTTCCCATTGGCCATGGTTGATGACAACAGTGAGGAAATGGGTCGAAACAACATAAAGAGAAAAAGGAGGATAAGTTTCATAATATGAATTTGATGGGAACTCATTCATAAAGACTTGGTAGATTTTTGTGTTTTCTTCTAATTTTTTATTTCAAATATTGCTCTATATGGAGGTTGAAACCATTTATGTAGTGATACCATCGGCTAGATAATTTCCACACATAAAACTATTGTTATAACATATTTTTCCACTCCATATGCATAGATTCACTTATTGGCACTAATCCCAAATCCACCTTCAAATGGAGACACCAATTCCTCCTCAAACTTTTTGAAAAACTCTTTGGAAATCCATATGCTACTATTGATATGACAACTAGCATATGAAACTTTATATACACTTGTTTCCCTTCAACAACTCACCTATGTACTCAAATTGCACCAAAAAAATGTGCATTTTTGGGTGGAGTTCATTAATTTTCCAAGTTAATTACCTTTTATTCCCCATGCCTAACTACCCAAAATAACTTTTGATGGTATAAGTAGAGCCATTGGGTGGAGGAGAAAAGGGAAGAACCCTTATGCTAGCAAAATTCTTCTCAAGTCTACAAGATTTTAGTCTCGAGTTTTTAAGATCATCCCCCATTCATTGAAGCCCTTATTTCCAGCACCCCTGGCCTCATTATCCCATTGAGAGGAAGTGAACGATTTTCTTTCTATTACCTACCTACAACAAGGACTAAGGAGATGAAGTTGTATTCAGTGGTCCGGGAGGAGGAATCTGGACGACAGTTCCAGAAAGTTCCTTAACAAGATCAGGTGACATCATTTCTTGTTATTTGTGGTTAATTAAATATATGATAACTCTCTTATTTCCTACTCCAACTAAGTGTTATCAATGTGTTTTCACTATTATTGTATGCACATGATTGGTAGATAACTAACTTGTTGATCCTACTTGGTTAAGGTAGTTATAATTTGGTTATCATAACTACTTTGATTGCAGATTTGGTTTTTTGTTTATGCATATTAGTGAAAGGTATCATGGGAAGAAAGATTGGAGTGAATGCCTTCAAGAGAATTCTACTCTGAACTCCAGTGTTTGGGTAAGTGGTTTCTAACCACTAGCAGTTATAAAGCTGTGAGTTGTAACTTCTTTAAGGTTTGAGTTAGTTATTTAGATTGTTCTGCTCCGTGTGACCTTCGACCCTAATCGTAGGGGTGAAAACCCTGAAACAAATATTGATATTTTGAGTATGAAGTTTTCCACAACTCGACATAATTGATGAGTATTTTTATGGATGTAATTGTGTGAGACATTTTGAAACCTCTCACATAGTTACATCCAGAAAAATCTTCATAAACTATTGAGATACAAAAATACCTTGAATAAACCAAAAACCAATGTAAACATTTCAATCGACCCACAACATAAATACTAGTATGTTAATTAGATAAAAGATGCATAAGTTAAAACTACAACCATATCTCATTTTCCATGACTCATTTCCAATTGTTGACCTTTCCAAAATAAAAATGAACCCTTGACATAACAACACACAAATATTTTGTCCAATTCTCAATATCCAATGCAAGGGTTGTACTATCAACATTCGACATCAACAATCAAGGTTCCAACATCTAGTCCTCTGCTAGATCAACAAATCTCATTGACTTGGAGTCACCGCCATCAGAATCACATTGCAATCATGAATTGGGTCATTCTAATGACCTTGCTTTCTAACCAAAGGTTAGACTCCTCTCACCTCGTTGAATCAATGGTTGTGATTCATTCTGACTATGAATGCGGGTTTTCTTCAAAATAACAGTCTGATTCAGGACTTAAACTCTCAGGGTCCCTTCATGATTATTACCTAAGGCTTTACTAGACTTCCTTGGACTATCACTTTCACTCTAAGGTCGACTAAGGCATCTAGAATTCAAATCTGGTTGAATATTTTCATCCTACAAACTTTCCATTTCAAGCAGGAGGTTTCACAGGGTTAAGGCTACCTGACTACACATAGACCTTCCCAGGTACCAGGGAAATTCTGCCACCACTCTTACAATAAATATTTATATATTGTAATCTTTCCATTTCAAAGGCTTGCAATTTTTACAGGGACACACTCTCTATTAACACTACTTACTTGGTCGGTCTTATATACCATTGTTAATTAGTAGAAACAATCATACATAACCTATTTTACTTAGGAATTCAACCATTCCTTCATTTAATCACATTTATCATTCAAACCATAAACATTATTCCTTCATCACCAAACATAAACCAAACATAGCAAGAGAGATACACTTATATGTTCACTAAAAAGTTTAACCATTCAACTGACTAAGAGAGGAAGCATTTCCTCCCAACTATAGGCTATGCTGCAATATACCTTTCTATATCATGCCACCCCCATGCTAAGCCATGATACCATAAGGGAATTGATTCAACTGACTTCCAAATGAAGAAAATGGTTTAGGAATGCTACTCTCCTTCACTCCACTAGAAACAACATATGTTTCCCTCTTCCCACTTAGATCAGGACCTCCACGGGTTTATCAGGCACCTTCCTAACTGGATTTCCTTTGCACAAGGGAGCCCCTTCTCTACTATATAGTCCCTCGATGACCTCCCCTTCCATTTTATAGTTTATTTATAGTAAGCACCAAGTCACGGTCCTCTATTGCTCTAGTCTGGATCCAGGTCTTCTATGTTCCAGGGTGGCCATTAATTCCTTGGGAAAGTTTCATATTTCCCTCAAGGATAACTTCCCAATCATTCTGGTGTTCATAACTGTGCACATGATTCTCTCTTCCTCACCACACCATATGTTTGTGATTCTACAAATCACTCTGTTCTCTCTTGTATGTATGAGAATTTTTGTCTACCGAGCGACTACGTGTTGGTCCTCATACTCTCTTCATTGTGCCTTCTTTAAACCTTCTTTCTTGCGAATTGTGTTCTCTTCTCTCCCATGTCTGCTCATCATCTCCTCTATGATATTTTTCTACCTTTGGTCTCTTCTTCCACCCATTTCTCATGATTCCTTTGGCTACTGTCAGATACAATCCCTCCAATTAGGGACCCAAATTCTAAGGAGTGAATCAGGTATGTCCTTCTGTCATTTTTCAGTTGAATCTTTGCTTCCTCCAAACAAAAAATATGCCAACAATTATAACTACTTCAACCACCAATACCTCTCTCCATAAATGATCACGTGGATCTATGCAGATATGAGTACGTTGGTAGGTGATGTATTCAATTTTGCAGCTGCATGCTGGAATGTTGAGAAAGCTTCCTATTTTCTTCATTTAAACTTCTTTGTTCCACCTCACTAGTCCACTTCACCATCCCACTTGTGATATCATGGCCAATACTCAAGGATTTTCCTTGTCAGACAATTATATGATGTTTTCTATTAATCATTAACATAATTACATGCTTCATAATCATATTACATTGTTGGAGATACTTCACACACACCTAGGATTTCTTTTTCCTAAGGTTTTCCCTATGTTTATTGGTCATTATTCAGTCTCCTATAGTTTAGGCAGAATATTCATTTTCCTACATTCTAGGAGAATATTATCTTCAGTTCACACTTCATTTTGATCAATTGAGTGGAGTCTAGATGCCACATTGGGATCAATACCATGCAACATTGGGATAATCACCAACTAATGCGCATTTTCCTTAGGATTATCACTAGACTAGAGAATTACTCATGATTCTATGATCTCCTCCTCACTTCACTCTATTTCAGTTAGTTAACTGAAGAATGAGAGACTAGTTTACTCCTGTAACTACCGGTGTGTGTCCATATCACTCTATACCACCACTATCATGCATTGGTTCTCCTCTAGTGTGCATTAGTTGAGTTATACAGAGTATAATGTGGGTATATTATCATTCATTCATTTGGTTAATATAATTATTCCATTCTTTCTCTCATGTTTCTCTCCTTTCTCATTCTCTGCAAACTATGTATGTATATTTTCTAGCTAGATATTATCTGTGCAGGTTCATTCACATTTACATGGTATCAGAGCCAACATATTTCTTGGAAAAAGACACACCGAATTCTTTTTGCAAGTATTGAATATTGAAGACAACAAGAGAAATGTAATTTCCAAAAGAATTCATTCTTACACCATAAAATTTATTTGCATGGAAGGAGAAGATGATAGTGCATATTCGAAGCAGAGGATTATACAGGTTAACCATGGACACAAAGACCAAACCCACATCAACCATAGAAAAATACAAGTATTTGAATCAAATGGATGAAGCATTTGGAACTATTTGCAATCTCATTTCTCCTGAACTCCTCTTTCACATATCCTCCTATAAAACCCCCAATGAAGCCTGGACCACCATGGAAGGGATTTTTGGCAAACAAGATGAGTACCAGAAAACCAAAAAAACAGGAAACCAAAACCAGTACCAGTCCAGATTTGCGCAGGTCAAGTTTCAAGGGGTAAAACTTGACGTGGAAGTACAAAATTGGATTCATTCTTGAAGAGAATGACCTTGCGAAATTCATAAAATAAAATGTACCAGAACCCGAAGAAGATGCATCCAAAGAGAAGTAAAAAAAGGATATGGTTAGGGACAAAATGATCATTGTAGACTCCATTAAATATCACTTGATATTGTTATTCCTTATCCTAGGGATAACTAAGGAGATTATGTCTCAAGACCCACAAGTCCTAGACATGGAGTACCGAGAGCCATATGACTTGGGCTTGGACCTGGAGGGCCCATATTTTCTTCAACACCTCCCATCTATTAGTAGTAGCAACATCCATCCCATCAGCCTGGTCCTTAAGTATCGATGGGTCTTTCTCCATGAGGTAATGAGTCCAGGTATCATGGTATGTGTCACTCTGATTCTCAAAACATTTGAATATGTGCATTGAATTCTCTTTTGTTTCATGATGTTTGCTTGGAAATTATTCCCTTTGAATTGTCCATACCTGGGGGGGATGAAAGATTTCCCTACGTGCGTGTAACCAGGGGGGGGCAAACCTGCCCCCCCTGGGACCCCCCTCAGGAAAGCGCTCGGTGCACGTGACACAAAGGGTGAAGGAAGTTTGAATCGTTAGATGTAGTTTTCAAATATGACGTGCCCACACACACACATGCAAAGAATATAACACATACCCAACATTATCCCACTTGTTGTTTTATTTGCATATAGGGGTTCACAGGATTACATAGTCAACAATCCAGGGAAACAATGCCCTTTTTTACTCTACACCAGGATAAATTCTCTTTGCTCACAAAATTTTTCAATGAATCTGCAACATTCTTCAAAGTGTCAACATTTTCCAGCAACACCTTCTTTTCTTCAACCATGTCTCTCACAAAGTGATACTGAACATCAATATGCTTTGTCTTCGAATGATAAGAAAGGTTCTTTGCCAGGAATATTTCACTCTGACTGTCACACTCTAATCTCACTTCTTTTTGTACCAACCCAATACCTTAACACAATCTCTGTAACCATAATGCTTCCTTGATTGCATGAGTGGTTTCCATGTATTCATGTTTTGTAGTTGAGAGTGCCACTACAGCCTGTCTTTTTTTCATCCAACTGATTGCTCCTCCAAATAAGTTAAACACATACCCACTTATGGACCTTCTACGATCTAGATCTCCAACCCAGTCTGCATCAACAAACCCATGTATATCCACCACTCTGTTCAATCTTGGTCTTCCTTGGTAGCACAATCCATAATTGGTAGTGCCACTAAAATACTTGAAGACCCTCTTTACTGTTGTCCAATGATCCTTCCCTGGTTTTGACATATACCTGCTCAAAACGCCCACTGCATGTGCAATGTACGATCTAGTACAAACCATTGCATACATCAAACTGCCAACTACAATGGCATACAGAACACGGGACATGTCCTCTTCTTCTTACTGTGTCTTGGGACACTGATTTGAAGATAAATTTACACCTATAGGAATAGGAACCTTGAACGGTTTACTTCCATGCATATTAAACCTCTACAATATCATCTCAACATATTTTCTCTGATTCAACCAGAGTTTCCTATTTGCACGATCTCTTTTAATTTCCATTCCTAGAATGAAGTTAGCAACACCGAGATCCTTCATGTCAAATTTGGAGGATAGTTGTGATTTCATCTCCCTGATAAAATCCATGTTATTTCCTACCAACAACATGTCATCAACATACAACACTACATAAATTAAGTGATTACCAACCTACTTGGAATATACACAGTGATCAACCCTGCTTCTCACAAATCCCAATCCAAGGATGTATGTGTCAAAATTTTGGTACCACATCCTAGGTGATTTCTTCTGACCATATAGCGAATTCTTTAGTTTATGGACCATCTCTTTCTTTCCCTTCACTACAAAGCCTTATGGTTGCTTCATGTAGATTTCTTCTTCCAAATCCCCATGTAGGAATGTTGTCTTCACATCCATCTATTTCACTTCAAGATCAAAAGCAACAACAATAGATAAAAGAAATCTAATAGAAGTTAACTTGGCAACAAGAGAAAAAATATCACCAAAGTCAATTCCCTCTACTTGGGAATAACCCTTTTCTACTAACTGAGCTTTGTATTTCTCCATTTTTCCTTATGCATTAAACTTCTTATTAAACAACCATTTTCTACCAACAGATTTTATTCCAGCTGGAAACTAAACTATATCCCATGCCTCATTCTTATCCAAGGCATCCATTTCTTCAACCATGGCCTTCTTCCAGAGTTTACTATCCTTTGAATTCACTGCTTCCTTGACAATTTTGTGATCATCATCAATAATAGATAAAACAAAATTAGAACAAAAATAAGGTGGACTATACCTTTCTGGTTTCCTTATTTCCCTCACCGATCTTCTCAATAACGAGGTATGGCATTCTTCTTCTTCTGCTTCATCATCTTCAGATGATTCAGGTTTTGCATCATCCAACTCAAATTCTATTTTCTTAGGTTCTTCTTTCCTTGGTAGGAATTCCTATTTGGAAGCATCTTTTACCTCTCTAAAAACAACATCCCGACTGTAAACAATCTTCTTAGTTTTTGGGTTCCAAATCTTATAACCTTTCAAACCATCTTTATAACCCATAAAGATACACTTTTCAGATTTATTATCCAACTTACTCATATTTTCCTTTGGAACATGTACATAAGCATCATAACCAAACACTCTGAGATGTTCAAGAGAGGGTTTCTTACCATTCCATACCTCGTGTGGATTTTTATCATCCAACGCTGATGAGGGTGATCGATTGACCAGGTAACATGTTGTACCCATTGCCTCTTCCCAGAATTCATGTCCTAACTCGACACCACTAAGCACGCTCCTTGATTTTTCCATCAGTGTCATGTTCATCCATTCTGCAACTCCATTCTGCTGAGGTGTGTATGGAGTAGTCTTCTGCCTTGCTATACCACACTTCTTATAGAATTCTTCGAATTCATTTCCGCATAATTCTCCACCATTATCTGTCCTCAATACCTTTATTTTCTTCTCTGTTTGATTTTCTACCAGAGCCTTAAACTCTTTAAATTTATCAAATACATTAGATTTATTTCTAAGAAAATAAATCCATGTGTTCCTTGAGAAATCATCTATGAATGAAACATAATACACAGATTTACCCAATGATGGAACATGCACAGGCCAAACACATCACTGTGTATCAACTCTAATATCCCCTTTGCTCTTGTAGCACCAGATGGGAATCTTACTCGATTATGTTTACCATATATGCAATGTTCAAAGAAATCAAAATCCAAAGTGCAATTAGACATACTTTCAACCATACCTTTACTGTGTAGTGTTCAAAGACATTTTTTCTCCAATATGCCCCAGTCTTTGATGCCACAACATGGTCTTCTTTCCAGGGACAATGTTGGTCTTGTCTTCTTTATTTCTCTTATCAGGGACAACAAAACTGTTACACCCATTAGTATAAGTTCTTCCCAAAAACTTGTACAAATTTCCACACCAAACTCCCCTCATCAACACCATTGCTCCTCGTACCATCTTGCAAGTTCCCTTTCCCAATATAGTATCCACTCTTGCATCATCCAACTTTCTTACAGATATTAGGCTCCTCGCTAGTTTTGGAAGGTGAAAAACCCCAAGGAGAGTTCTAATCCTTCCATGTTTTAGCAACAACTTAACCCTTCCACATCCCATGATTTTGGTTTTCGATTCATCTCCTAGGAATACATCACCACCATCATATTTTTCATATTCACAGAACCATTCCCTGCGAGGAGTCATATGATATGATGCACCTGAGTCGATTAACCATACACCATAGTCTGCATGTGTACTTGTAGATGCCAGGTAAACATCACCTCCTTATTCAGTGGAGGTTTTTGCCTCTGTGGAAGAGGTATTATCAGATCCCTTTGGTTTATAAACCTTCTTAGACTTGCAATCTTTCTTATAATGCCCTGTTTTACCACACTTCCATCATTTCCTCAAATATTTTCCTAGAGACTTAGATCTACCTATATATTTAGATCTCCCCCCCCCCTGAAGACTTACCAATATTCTTGTCTTGGGTATGGCCTCTTACAAATAAAGAATCTGTAATCTGACTATCCATGCTTTTCTGCCTCATCTCTTCAGATAACAAGGATGTAACTACATCCTCATACTTCAATGTAGGTTGAGTGGTACTACTAATTGCTACAACCATATTATCCCAAGAGTCTGGCAAAGAACATAACAAAGTAATACACTTATCTTCTTCTGCAATCATAATATTAACATATACCATAGTATTAAAGGAATTTAATTGTTCTGTCACAGAATATCCATCTTCCATCCTAATATGATACAACTTATTTCGAAGAAAAAACTTGTTTACCAGGGACTTTGATTGATACAAATTCCCTAACATATCCCATAGTTCCTTGGTCATAGATTCTCTTGAGACATTCAACAACACTGAATCTTCCAGGCATAGTCGAATAGTACTCCTTTCTCTTATGTCCAACTTCTCCCAATATTCCTTCAACATACCAGTAGGTGGTGTACTAGTAGTTTGTGTACTAGTATGTTGTGTACCAGTAGACTGTGTGCCAGTAGACTGCATACCAGTAGGTTGTGTACCAGGATCCACAACGATCCATTGTTATTTTTCTAAAAGAAGGTCCTCCATCTTGAGCTTCCATAGCTCAATTTTTTTACCATTGAACTTCTCTATATCTATTCTTGAAGAGCCTACCTTTCCTTTTTCTACACTCGAATCACCACTAAAAAATCTCCCACTAAACCCATATTTATCACAGACCCAAGATAAACTTGATCTATCAAGACCAAGCCAAACCCTCAGCAACAAAGGTGTCCCCCTGAAGCCAAAAACAAGCTCTGATACCACATCCACGTAACTAGGGAGTTTTGGCCCCCCCTAGGAAAGCGCCTGGCGCACACAACATAAAGGGAGAAGGAAGTTGGGATCATTAGATGCAGTTTTCGAATCTGACACACCCACACACACATGCAAAGAATATAACACATACCCAACAATAAGTTGGTTCCCTTATGGATGAGTTTCCACTAGGTGGGTCTATGAAAGGTCATCGTCCATTCCTTCCATACTTACCACTTTTCATCATTACCCCTCTCATCTATCCACTACATTATTTCGGGCATTGGGTTTTCCAAGATAGTAAGGGTTGTACCTTGCCTTGTGGGAAGAAGGGGCTAAATGCCCAGAGGGTAAAAGTGGTGCGAAAAAGTTAAAATCCAAGACAAAACCTTGAGATGCTTCACCCAAGGCTTCCCAAGAAAGCAATAAAAGGATTCTCAGCAAGAAAAGGGGACCCGTAAAATAAAATAAAACTCAAGGCCTAGTTAGTGGATATGAGGTCTCATCATGAGCTGGCCTATTAGGTCCATGGGAATGTAGAGGTATTACACTACTATTCATTTGGTCACCAAACCAGGGTAGTGTCTCTTGGTGGCATATCCAAGAGAAAGGGGGTCTCATCACGAGCGAACCTTCTAATTTCGGTGAAATGCTTGTGGGTAACACCCACTGGTCACCATGCCAAGACAGTGTCTTCCAACTATTCTCTTAAAAGAAAAAAGTAATAAGAAAAAGAGTAAAAAGGCATTGAATGGGCTAGGAAAAAATGGCATCCATGACAATGTGCATCTCTCCCTCTACAGAGGCACCCATGGGTAAGCCCTACATTTCAAATTTATCACTTCACCCCTTGCCCAAACATCCCCTACACCATCTCATGCATTTACATGACCTAGATTGGTCTTCACCTATAAACACCCCACACCCGAGGAGGATCATCCCAATAGGACATCTTGATACGCTCTCCAAACCTAGCTTGTTAAATAGCATAACATCTTTGAACATTTGTTTGGGTAAAGGGGGGTTTGATGCACATGTTTGGGTAACTTGATTATTATATGTGATTGAAATTGCTATGATCCCCGTGACTTATGAGCCCATCGAGGGCATACTTGTTTTTGTTATAGGACCATGCCTAATAGACAGGTACATATGGGGAGATTATTATTTCAGACCTCCATGGGGATAAAATCCCACTAGATGGATGTCATGACCCTAGCCAAGGGCAGAGAGATACCAGAGGCTTGCACCAGAGAAAAGAGAGGGTGTTCAAGCAAAGATACTTTGACAGGCCTGGACCTAGGGGGTCTTTCCCTCCCACCATGACATTGGACCTTGAAGGCCCCTGACATCACCATATGGAGCCTTGACGTCATACAGATAGGGTTTTGGCATGAGGACGGCTTGGTTGGCACATGTGGAAGCTTCTGAGGCCTAACATTTCACTTTGGAGGCCTAGATTTCTAATAAGGGGCCTAACGTCACTCTAGGAGGGCCATGGCATCATCCCTAAAAGACAAAATTAGGTTTTTAATTGTCATTTTTATGTAAAACTGGATTTTTGATGCAAACTGGCCATGTCATCCTTTTTTGACCTAAAATGTAATTACAGGTCACTTGTATTGTATAAATAGAGAGTTAAGAATCTCATTTTTTCATCATATTTCACTCACACAAGTGTGAGGTCTGAAATTCGACCTCTTTTAAGGCTTATTGGAGGAGGCTTCTTTTGGTGTATTTTTTCATTTTCATGGTGGAAAGTCTTCAACTAGGGTTTGTGGCTAGATTGTTCTTGATGAAGTAAGTAGAAATTTGTAATCCTTCTTTATTTTGAATGGTTATGGCGCATTTACTTGTTCATTTCTAATATTATGAAATTGCTAGTGTGAAACCCTAGGAGAAAAGAATATATTATTGTCATTTTCTTTATAACTCTTCACCTACTTGATTTTTCTAGAGAAAATCTCCCTTGAAGGATATACTAGAGCCCTACCTTAGTAGCACTCTAGTATCATTACTTCATTAATATTCATACATTTATTTAAAGTTTGATCTAAAGAAGAAGGAAATCACTAGGGCCTAGGGTTACCTACTTCCTAGCATATTTTCCTTCTAGGGTTTTAGATATTGAGGCCTTAGGTTACTACACCTCAATCATATTCCCTTTTTCTTTAGCTCATCTATTATCATTTGTTGTTTCCCTATGAGAATTCCATCTGCAACATTGACTCCATTTACCCTAAAAGGCATTAGTTCATACCTTGCAAGTGATTTATTGACTAAAACAACTCTCAAACCATGAACCTTAAGACCTTTACTAACTATTTCTAACTTTAGATTAGACTAACCTACTAAGTGATTTGTTGTTGTTGCAAAATATTTCTACAACCATCTATAACAAAAACAAATTCATATTAAAAGCAAGTTTTAAAGCTGATTAAATATTTCCATCATTGCTTCTAACAATTACTATCACTTTGTCAAGTTTATGTTATCATTCTGGTCATTTTTAAAGCTTTATTGAGGCATAATTGTGAAGATATATATATATATATATATATATATATATATATATATATATATATATATATATATATATATATATATATATATATATATATATATATATATATATATATATATATAT
>ML797870.1:95645-107524 GCA_009831015.1 Picea engelmannii
TTGTTATAAATAATTTTGTTGCTTCAGTGTTTATATCAGCTTGTTCTTTTTATCAAAATCCTATGGTTTTATGAAGCACTAACATCATATGGTACTTGCAAATAATGTTTTTTCTTGTTGTCTTGTTCTGGGCAGGTACACTTAAATATTACTTTGCTTCATCTCATTAAAAAAATTGGAACTTTTGATCAGAGTGACGTGTGAGAGGGGTGGGACTTTCTTGATACTCTTTCCCTAGCCTTCTCAAACCCCCAGGTCACTAGGGATGTCTCCCCTAGGGTACTACTCCTAAACAAAAAGAGGTGTCTTGTTTACGTGACAATGATAGGACAACCTCCTTGTTACTCCAATTTAGTGTTCACTTGAATTTGGCTTTGTACAAGTACAAATTGCGCGATAACAGATCCCTCAAGTGTCTTCTAATAATAGTCCAAAAGAGATGCTTTATGCCCTAACCAGAATGTATGAAGGAAAAACCATCAACCGGAAGATGAACTTGAGAATCCAACTCAAGAATACAAATATGAAGAAAGGAGAAACAATTCAAGACTATTTCTCTAGGGTTACTCATTTCAAATAAGAATTAGAAGAAATTGGAGACAACTTGGATGAGTATGAACTCATCATGACAACTCTTAATGGTCTCACAAGACCTTGGGATGCCTTCATCCAAAATATTTGTGCAAGAAAAGAGAAACTCCAATTTGACACTCTATGGGAAGAATGTGTTCAAGAAGAAGCAAGAGTAGCCAACCGAGAATCCGTATTATTAAAGGATGAAGATCAATCCCTAGCTGACCATAATAAAGGAGGAAAGAAAAGGTATCATTTCCAAAAGGAGACTCACCTTCTTAGCCTTCTTGATGATGAGATTCTAGAAGATCATGATATGATAGAATCTCAAGAACCTCCCCAGATGACGATCTCTCACAAGAGAAAGCCATCTTGGGAAAGGGAACTTATTCAAGATGGAGAGAAGTATGGTTCCCTAGAAGGAACCATGAGATAAAGTAAGAAACCTAAGCCATTCTCCAGTTATATGGCCTTGATGTGTGATCTCATAGAAAAAGAACCTACTTTATTTGAAGAAGCCATTCAAAAGAAAGAATGGGTAGATGCCATGACAAAAGAATACCATTCCATTATAAAGAATGATGTATGGGAAATAGTTCCCAGACCAAAGAATAAAGACGTGGTATCTTCCAAAAAAGATAAAACATGTTGCAGTCGAAAGCATTGAAAAACATAAGGAAAGATTTATAGCTCATGGATTTTCTCAAAAGGAAGGCATTGAAGAAACGTTTGCTCCTGTAGCCAGATACACTTCTATCAGAACCATCATATCTCTTCCAGCCAAAATGAAGTGGAAGTTACACTAGATGGATGTGAAAAAAACCTTCTTAAATGGTGTTATTGAAGAAGAAGTGTATATAGAACAACCAAAAGGGTTTGAAGCTGAAGATAGAAAGACTCATGTATACAAGTTGAAGAAATCTTTGTACGGGTTGAAGCAAGCTCCTAGATCTTGGTATGGAAAAATTGATAGTTTCCTAACGATCTTGGGATTTACTAAGAGTAAAGCTGATTCTAACCTTTACTTCAAGGTTATGAATGATGATCCAGTGATATTGCTACTATATGTAGATGATTTATTCTTGACAGGAGAAGAAAATCTCATCACAAATTGTAAGAAGAAGCTCATTGCAGAGTTTGAGATGAAAGACATAGGCCTGATGCATTATTTCTTAGGTCTTGAAGTTTGGCAGAGCCCAGAGAAGATCTCCCTTAACCAAGGGAAGTATGCAGTTGAAATACTGAAGAGATTTGACATGTTGGAATGTAAATCAATGAACACACCCATGGAAACAAAGTTGAAGCTCCTGGTTGATACTTCGTCAGAATTGGTTGATGCTACACTATATAGAATGATTATTGGTTCGTTGATGTATCTGATGAATACCATGCTAGATATATTATTTTCTGTGAAAAAATTAAGTCAGTATCTGGTAGAGCCCATACATGTTCACATCGTAGCTGCAAATCATGTGATGAGATACCTTAAGGGTATGTTGGATTATGGTATCTGTTATACTAGAGATCATGACTTCAGACTGTATGGTTATACTGATTCAGATTGGGATGGAAGTGTTTTTGATAGAAAGAGGACTTCAGGATGTTGTTTCAGTTTGTGGTTATCCATGACTTCATGGCAGAGAAGGAAGCAATCTATTATTTCTCTCAGCACGACAAAAGCAGAATACATTGTTGCATGTTCCGCCAGTTGTGAATCCATATGGCTTTGGAAGTTGTTGACATTTCTATTCGATCTGGATATGGAAGCCACCATGATTCTATGTGATAACCAAATTTGCATAAAGATGATAGAGAACCCATTGTTCCATGATGAGTCCAAGCACATAGAGATCTGGTATCACTAAATTTGTGATATGGTACAGAGGGGAGTTGTAAAGCTCCAATATGTTGACACATATGAGAAGGATGCAGATGTGTTGACCAAGCCTCTATCTCGTGTGAAGATTGGTAAGGTCCAAAAGGGAATTCCTCAGAAGGGGGAGTGATGTTGGTGATACTATGGTATTCTGATCAATAGTGGGTAGCTCTGTTACAATTTTATATCCTAGGGGATTGATCATCCCTAGATGTATCCCAAAGGTCTGGTAAGGACGGTCTGTCAGAGTACCTGTGCATGTATATGCCAGTTGTGGTCAGTAATGGTAGCTCTGTTAGGATTTTATATCCTAGGGAATCTCTTGATTCCTATGAAGATGTCGAAGGTTTGGTAAGGATGGCCTGTCAGAGTACCATGTGGTAGATCCATTAGGATTTTATATCCTAGGGAATCTTATGATTCCTGGGAAGATCCCAAAGTTCTGGTAAGGATTGTATGTCAGAGTACCAAAAAATGTTCTTATTACATCTGCCTCATTCTGTTGCCATATAATGATGATGTTTTTATCTCATCCTCGTGTTGATGATGTTGTTGTTTCAACCTTGTGTTGTTGTTGATGTATCAACCCTGTGTTGTTGTTGATGATGTTGTATCGACCTCGTGTTGTTGTTGATGTATCAACCCTGTGTTGTTGTTGATGATGTTGTATCGAACTCGTGTTGTTGATGATGTTGTTGTATTAACCTCATGCTATTGATGATGGTGTTGGTGATATTGTTGCGTTAGTGTTATGCTAATTGATGTTGATGCAGATGATGATGATGATGCTACTCCAACTCCATGTTATGAATGATGATGTTATTGATGATGAGAAAAACTTCCGATGATTTGTAGATATATTAGTCAGTGTTCCAGATGTTGATGATGTTGCTTCCCTCTCTCTGTCTCCTAATGATGTTGTATTGAGTTATGTCAGTAGAATACCTTTCTCGTTAAGGGGGAGTGTTGAAATATTGTAACTTCAAAGAATATTCTAATTATAATTGAGTTCTTATCTTACAGATCAAATCCCTTTTTGTGGATTGATCATGTCAAGTTTTGTATAAGACCAAATCCTATTTTTTGGATTGGTCAAACCATAGTTATATGGTGGTGTTTGTAAAGTCGGCCCCTGGGATTTAATAAAGTGGTTTTAACCACTATTGGGAGAAGTCATCCCTACTTGATGAAGAGACATAACCCTAGCGCCTCCTCAACTAGTATTTATAAGTGAGGAGGGAACCTCATTTGTTCACTCACTCACTCACACTTATAGTGCACATATTTTGATGATAGTTGTAGTTACAAGAATAAGGAGAGAGAGCCACATTCTCAAGCCTAGTCTTTTCTTGGTGGTTTTGTCTTAAGTCTTGGCATTGTCTTGGCAATCTATTATTGAGGAAGTTTTTGCTAGGTTTTCTCCCCCATGAGGGTTTCACAGGATAAAATGTTGTGTGCCTTGTGATTGTGTTTCTTTCAATGATCCTACTTATGTTGTTATGCTCTAGTAAATTGAAAAGAACTTAATAAAATCTCTAAATTTAACATAAAATAACTTCTCTTGAGGTCTTTATCAAGTCTCTGATGCAAGAGAAAAACAAGCTCATCAACATGGGAAAACTCAAAGGCCCAAAGGCGCATGCACTTGCTGTGAAAGATGGAAACAATCATCCAAATAAAAAATATAAAGACAAAGACAAAAATAAAGAACATGTTAATCCAAAGAAGGAAGGGTACTCAAAACCATACAACGATGCCTCCAGATCCAAAGGTGGAAAGGGAAGAAAAGGGGAGAAATGCACTTACTTCCATAAAGGATTCCATACATAATCCACATGTATGCAAAAACATATAAATAAAATGGACCAAATACTTGAACAAAACAACCTTGGAGATCGCATCCCCGAGGGTGCCAAGAAGAAGAAGCCAGAAGATGAGAATCCCAAGAAAGGAAATTCTAGCCATGCTTTGATTGTCATCAACTCCTCTCCCAATGCTTGGATTATAGATTTAGGTGCATCACACCACATGGATTCCACAAAAGAAGTATACTCTTCATTTGACGCATGAAAAGGTCCTCCTATTCTAATGGGGTACAACTGTCAGGTCGAGGTAACTGACAAATGAAGAATTGAACTCACAAACGGAAGCATCGAGAATGTGCTCCACATTCTCAAACTTTCCGTCAAAATTCTCTCTGTGTATCAGATGACAAGATCCAACACCGAAAAGAGAGTCATATTCACACCTGATGCTGTGGATATCTATGACATGAAAACCAATTCCAAAGTTTCTACTGATGAGGTAAATCATCAATCCAGACTCTACACATTTTTTGAATTTACTGAACTAGATTTTTCATTACTGCTTACCCATGATGATGAAAGCAGTAGAATATGGCACGAAAGGCTCAAGAATTTAAATTTCAGATATATGCAACAACTTAGCAAGAAGGGAATGGTTGATGGTCTACCTGACATTCACTTCTCCAAAGGAATTTGTGAGGGATGTGTTCTTGGAAAACACCCTCAAGAGAAATTCAACAAAGGAAAGACTCATAAGGCCTCCTTTCCTTTAGATCTGATCCATAGTGATCTAATGGGCCCTTTTCTGCATCCATCAATCAGTAAAGAAAGGTACGCTCTCATTTTTGTTGATGATTTATCATGCTTCACATGGACTTTGTTTCTTAGGCAAAAATCATAGGTCTTTCAACACATCAAAGATTTCAAAGCCCTTGTTGAAACACAATCATGAAAGAAGATCAAATCCCTATGAACATATAATGGGGGGAATTATGTCAACCATGAGATACATAATATTTGTCTTGAGGTCGAGATTCATTTGCAGGACACAAATCCCTATACTCTACAATAAAACGAATTTGTTGAGTGGAAAAATAGATCTTTGAAAGAGATGGCATCTTGCATGCTACATGTAAAGTCACTTCCACAAAGATTATGGGCTGAAGCACTTAATTGTGCAACCTACATCCAAAATAGATCTCCCCATATATTTTTCAAGGATAAGACCCCCTACGAGGCTTGGAGTAGCCTCAAACCGGAAGTGACCCACTTTTGTATATTCAGTTCTCATGCACGGGCCAGGATTCCCTCTGAGAAGAGGAAGGCACTTGATCCACATAGCACATAGTGTATATTTGTTGGATACCTTGATGGTGTGAAGGGATACAGAGTCATTGATCTCTCCTCAGACCAAATCATCATTGAGCGTAGTGTCCGATTTGAGGAAAGTATCTCTCATGTACCTCAACAGTCACATGCATACACTTTTGTTCTTCCACCTGTCAGAGATGATGAGCATGCACATGTCAACTCTTATTCATATGAGAGTTATGATTTAGAGGGTTTAGATAATTCATATACAAAGTTAGTACAGTCAGATGTAGAGTTAGTGCATGCAGATGCAGATGCAGAGCCAGAGCAGAGGCCCAAGTGGTCCAAGACTACTCTTCAGGATGTAGGAGATCTTTTTGGGGATCCAACTGATACTAGGAGGACTCGATTTGATTTCGAGGAGCCTCCTCTTGCACTCACTGCCACTGAACCAATGCCACCTAGGCATCTTTTCTTGGTTCAGTATTCAAATCTAAAGTCCTATGGAAAGGTTGTTGTAAATCCCTTTTGGGAATCCACCATGTAAAAGGAGTACAACTCCCTCCTTGAGAACTATACTTGGGATATAGTTCCCCTTCCTTCAGGAAGGAAACTTGTTAGGTGCATATGGGTCTACAGGACCAAGAGTGCACCGGATGGATAGGTTAGCAGATACAAATCTGGGCTATTTTCCAAAGGCTTTCAGCAGGTCCATGATATTGGCTATGATGAGACCTTCGCTCCATTAGAAAAGATGAATTCCATATGTTTGGCAATTTCCATTGTGGAAGCCAAGGGATGGGAAGTCCATAATATGGATGTGAAGAATGCATTTCTTCACGATGATCTCTATGAGGAGATCTATATGGAGCAGCCCATAGATTTGTGCAGGATTCATCTTTGGTCTATCGAATGAAGAAGTCCATTTATTGCCTCACGTAGGCCCCGAGAGAATGGTATGCCAAGATGGAATCCTACCTATTGTCACATAACTTTGTACATTGTAATTCAGACCCAAATGTTTACATTCTCATGACAACTTATTCACTTCTACTCCTAGTTTTGTATGTTGATGATTTTCTTATTACCAGTTGTTCGACTTCAATGATTGCTACATTCAAGAGGATTCTTCATGACACGTTCTTAATGACAGACATGGGTCCACTACATTTCTTCCTTGGACTCTAGATTAGTCAGGATGCATCATGCATCAAACTATCTCAGGCCAAGTATGCATGATATCTCCTTGAGATATTTCACATGACAGATTGCAATTCTTCCCTGAATCCTTTTCTATCAGGATTCAGACTTGAGGATGACGGGGACACTCCACTGGTGGAAAACACATTGTACAGACAACTAGTGGGGAGATTGTTGTATCTCACACACTCCAGACTAGACCTCTCCTATGCAGTTGGAGTAGTCTCTAGGTTCATGTAGGCATCACATGAGTTACATTGGAAGGCTACAAAGTATATCCTTCGATACGTACATGGCACCATCACCTTCAGGATTTACTATGCAACAAACTCTACATTAGACCTCATCGGGTTCATTGATTTTGACTGGGATGGTGATAGAATTGATCGCAAGTCCACATATGGTTACTCACTCGGTCTGGGTTCCAGGCCCATCTGTTGGTCGAGCAAGAAGCATGATGTTACTTCTCTATATTCAGCCAAGGAAGAGTACAAAGGGGTAGTTAACATAACCATTCAGGCTATGTGGCTACAACATTTTCTCACTGAGTTGGGCATTCAGTTACATTAGTCAATCGTCATCTGGTGTGACAACCAAAGCACTCTAAAGTTATGCAGAGATCTAGTTCATAGGAAGTAGATGAAGCACATCGACATCCACATGCACTACATCCAGGACTTAGTACACGAGGGGATCATCGAACTACAATTCTTTCCTTCAATAGGACAAACTACAAACATCTTTACCAAGACCTTCACTGAGCAGAAGTTCCATTCTTTGCACAATCGTCTTAGAGTGAAGGACACAATTTCCTAGCAACGGCCAGTTCTTATTTTTACATACATTTTACTTTGAGGGGGGTTTTCCCAAGAGGTTTTCCCTCTTTCCTCATTTATTTGAATGTATCATTTGTATTTGGGTACCTGACATGGCCTCGTTGTCGGGGCCCATTCTTTATTTTCACCATAGTGATGTTTAGGGGGGGTGTTGGAGATACTTCAAACACACCTAAGATTTATTTTTCCTAAGGTTTTCCCTATGTTTATTGTTCATCATTCAGTCTCCTATATTTTAGGGAGAATATTCATTTTCCTACATTCTAGGAGAATATTCTCTTTACTTCACGCTTCATTTTGATCAGCTGAGTGGAGTCTAGATGCCACATTGGGATCAACACCATGCAACATTGGGATAATCACCAGGTAATGCGCATTTTCCTTGGGATTATCACTATACTAGCGCATTACTCTTGATTCCCTGATCTCCTCCTCACTTCACTCTATTTCAGTCAGTTAACTGAAGAATGAGAGACTAGTTAACTGATACTAGGTGTCAGTTTACTCCCGTAACTACCGGTGTGTGTCCAGATCACTCTATACCACCACTATGGCACATTTATTCTCTTCCATTGCACATTAGTTGAGTTATATAAAGTATATCATGTGTAAATTATCATTCATTTATTTGGTTAATAGAATTCTTCCATTCTTTCTCTCATGTTTCTCTCCGTTCTCACTCTCTGCAAACTGTGTATGCATTTTTTCTAGCTAGATCTTATCTGTGCAGGGTCATTCGCATTTACATACATAAAGTATTAGCATAATTACATTTATGGGGGAAAACAGGGTGTCACATTCCCCTTCCCCTTAAAGGAATTTTGTCCTCAGTGTTTAAAACACCATGTATGTATACAATTATACATAAAAAAATGGGTATTCCATTCTCATGGAATATTCCAGTGCCCAATTAGACTCATCTATTATAAAGTGATTCCATTGCACCATGACATGCATGATGGCTCAATTCCAAAGAAATGTTTCTCTCTTATCCAGGATGTGTTGAGGTTCCAACTGGAATTCTCCCTTTGGTTCCACTTGTATCACAATCCAATCAATAACATGATTAGAATAAAGAACATATTTCTTCAATAAATACACATGGAACACATTATGAGCTCTAACAGTAGGTGGAAAGGAAATTCTATATGCTATTGGCCCCACTCTTTCTAGGACTTCAAATGGTCCACAATATTGGGGTGCTAACTTAAAACATGTCCCCATCCTTAGGGAAATCCTCTTAGGTTTCACTCTGAGATACACATGATCTCCCACCTTGAACTCTTTATGAGTTATTTTACTATTTGCATAGCTCTTTTGTCTATCTTGGGCTACATTGAAATTATGCCTTATCTTGATCATTTCCCATTCCATTTCCTTCAGTAGTTCCGGTCCAAGTTTGATCTAGTCCATTGGACTATCCCAACTAATTGGAACTCTACACTTCATTCCATATAGAACCTTGAATGGGCTCATCTTCAATGATTATTGATAACCATTATTATAGGAAAACTCTACCAGGGGTACATATTCTTCCCATTGCTTGGGTTGATGCATAACATGCATCCTTAAAATGTCTTCCAACACTCTATTAACCCTTTCAGTTCGAACATCTTTTTGAGGATGGTAGGCCATGCTAAATTCCAACTACATTCCCAAACATGCAAACAAACATTTCCAAAAGTTTGAAGTGAACTTCACATCTCTTTATGAGATTATGGTCGTGGGTAAGCCATGAAATCTGAAAATTTCCTTCATAAAATATCAACAACATCTATATCCTTAAAAGTAGATTTGATGGGAATAAAGTGAGATTTCTTGCTGAACTTATCCACTACTACCATGATTGCATCATGTTTCCTGATTTTCCTTGTAAAACCAATAACGAAATCCATGGAGATCGTCTCCCATTTCCATTTTGGAATTGGCAATGGTCGTAATAGTCATACAGGGTTCTTTTGTTCAACCTTGACTTGTTGGCACTCCAAACACTTAGAAATATATTCAACCATGTCTTGCTTCATTCTTGGACAATAATAAGACTATCTTATTGTTGTTATCATCTTCTGATAACTAGGATGTCCCACATAAGGTCTCCTATGAAATTCATCCAAAAACAAATGTCTCAACTTTGCTAAGTTAGGAACATACAAACTTTTGTAGTACAACAACAATTTATCAATTGTAAGATGATACCCTTCATAATTTTTCTTAGTGGGTTCTTGTTGCATTCCCTCTCTTATCTGATTGAAAATCTAGTCTTCTTGTAAGAGGGTTCTTATCCTTTGCTTGATGTTAGGCTCTCCTACACTAGTTGTTTCTAAGTGTATAGTCTGTACACTCTGACTAAGTGCATCTACCACTATGTTTTCCTTTCCATTGATATGTTTGATCTCAAGATCAAACTTGCTAATCGGTTCCATCCATCCAACATGTTTGGAATTCGTTGGTCAAACAAATACTTCAAACCATAATGGTTTGTCATAAGGGAAAACCTTCTTCCAAGAAAGTAATGTCTTCACATCTTCAACACATGCAAAATTGTTGCGAGTTCCAAATCATGGGTGACATACCATTGCTTATGCTCATTTAGATTTTGTGACTCATAACTGGTCACTTTCCTTTCTTGCATAATAACCCTATCGATTCCTTTTTTGCAAGCATTAATGCAAACCAACAAATCCTTTTCAGGGTCCACAATCTTAAAAATAGGGGCATTGGTCAAAATATGCTTCAACTGTTGAAAGATGGCTTCACACTCTGTTGACCATATAAATTTCTTCCCTTTCCTCTATAATGAAGTAATGAGATGGAAAATCTTGGAAAATCCTTTAATGAACCTTCTATAATATCCAAGTAACCTCACGAAAGATCTTACTTTCATCACATTTCAAGGGACGAGCCAATCCATAATTACATTGATCTTTTCAGGATCTACTGCCACTCCTTTTGTTGAGATTGTGTAGCCCAAATACTGGATTTCCTTTTGAAAGAATTCACACTTGCTAAACTTAGCATACATTTGGTGACCTCTTAATACTTGTAACACATTTCTGAGATGATCTTCATGCTTTTTTCTAGCATTGGAATGCACCATAATATCATCAACAAACACTAACACAAACTTATCCAAACATTTGTTGAGAATACTATTCATTAAGCACATGAAGGTAACCCAAATGGAACCACTACAAACTCACAGTGTCCATATCTCATTCTAAAGGCTATCTTGTGGATGTCTTCATCCTTAATCCTAACTTGATGATATCTAGATCACAAATCAATCATAGAGAAGACTGTATCTCCTCTGAGATGATGAAAAAGATCATTGGTCATGGGCAATGGATACTTATTCTTGATGTTCATCTTGTTCAATTGCTTGTAATCAATACACAAGTGCAATGTACCATCCTTTTTCTTCACAAACAACATTGGTGCTCCCCATGGGGACACACTTGACTTGATGTACCCTTTATCCAACATCTCTTTTAGTTGTACTTTCATCTCCACAAATTCTGGTGTGCTCATCCTATAGGGTACTTTTGATGTTGTTACTTCTCCATGCACAAGATCTATGGAAAAATAAATTTCCCTCTTTGGAGGAAGTCCAGGAAATTCCTTTGGAAACACATATCTAAACTCCCAAAACGTTGGGTGATATTCAAACTTAAACTCCTTACTTTTTGTTGAATTGAGAACTTGTATTACATACAAGGGACACCCGTTTCAACTGAATTTCTTGAGTTGTAATGTTGATATTTATTTAATTGAAACTGGATTTTGAATGCCTTACAAAACTCTTACATTTCCTTCTTCATATTCACACTCTAATTTTTTCTCATAACAACTCAATTTTTCTTTGTGAACTACTAACCAATCCATTCCTAACAACACATCATATGATCTTAGAGGTACGATATTCAAGGTTGCTTGAGTATGCAGTCCACTTATTTCAAATGGAAAAGCCTCTATTACCTGTTCCACCTTTCTCTTTGTTCTCGTGGCTAACTAAACTAACCATGCCTTTGCATGTTTCTTTCTCTGTAAGAAACATGATTCAAAAACTTAAGGTGAGATATAAATAAAGTTATATCTAGGGTCAATTAAAATAGAAATGGGTTTCTTGGAAATTATACCTGTTGGATTACTGAGAGGGGGGGTGAATCAGTAATAACGTAATTATAATCCTTTTTCTTCAAATGTTATATCAATGTAGAATTATTATCCAATAATGAGCAGTAATAAATAAACAATCACACACATACACAGTACACCAGT